>PVIC010015383.1:0-35265 GCA_004025085.1 Thryonomys swinderianus
GAATCAAGGTGATGGTTGCTTCAAGGAATGATTTGGGGAGTACTGCTTCCCTTTCAATTTCATTAAAGAGATTGAGAAGTACTGGTATTAACTCTTCTTTAAAAGTTTTGTAGAATTCAGCAGTGAAGCCATCAGGACCAGGGCTTTTCTTTGTTGGTAGGTTTTTTATTACATTTTCAATTTCCCAGATTGCTATCGGGTTGTTTAACATTTTATATCCTTTTCATTCAGCTTTGGAAGTTCATATGAGTCTAGCAATCTATCCATTTCTTCTAGATTTTCCATCTTCTTGGAATATAGATTTTCAAAATATATTTTCATGATCCTTTGGACTTCTTCTGGGTCTCTGCTGATTCCCCCTTTTCATTCCTTATAGCATGGATTTGAACCTTTTCCTTCCTTTGTTTGATAAGGTTGGCTAAGGGTCTGTCGATCTTATTTATCCTTTCAAAGAACCAGCACTTTGATTCATTGATTTTTGTATTGTTCTCTTTGTCTCTACTGCATTAATTTCTGCTCTGATCCTTATAATTTCCTCTGTAGTATGTGCTTTGGGTTGTTTTGCTTCTCTTTTTCTAATTCTGTGAGGTTCATCATTAGATTTTTTCAGTTTGCTCTATTTCCCGAGTGTACACATTCACTGCTATGAATTTCCCTTGCAGAACTGCTTTCATTGTGTCTCATAAATTTCTGGGGTTGTCGTTTAGTTGTAGAAACTGTTTAATTTCTTCTTTAATTTCTTTTGTGGCCCATTGGTTGGTTAACAGAGTGTTGTTCAATTTACATGTGTTTCTGAGGATCTTGGAATTACTTCTGCAATTCAGCTCCAGTTTCAAGGCACTATGATCTGATAGTATGCAGGGCATAACTTGGATTCCTTTGCATTTACTTAAGCTTGCTTTATGGACTAGAATGTGATCTATTTTGGAGAATGATCCATGAGCAGCTGAGAAGAAGGTATATTCTCGCTTTGAACGATGAAAAACTCTGTAGGCATCTAATAGGTCTATTTGCTCCAAAGTCTGATTTAGCTCAAGTATTTCCTTACTGATTCTTTGTCCAGTTGATCTGTGTATTTGTGACAATGGTGTATTAAAATCCCCTACTACTACTATTGTATTCATGGATAACTGGCTTTTCATATCCAGTAATGTTTGTTTTATATAGTTGGGTGCATTAGAGTTCGGTGCATAAATATTTATGATTGTTATTTCTTTCTCTTGAATAGTTCCTTGTACGAGAATATAGTGATGTTCTTTATCTCTTTTAATCAGTTTGGGTTTGAAATCTATTTTATCTGCCAAGAAGATAGCCACTCCTGCTTTTTTGCAGTTTCCTGTGGCATGGAGGATAGTTTTCCAACCTTTCATTTCCAGTCTATGGGTTTCCTTCTAAATTATGTGTGTTTCCTGTATGCAGCAGATTGTAGGATCATGCTTCTTGATCCAATCTGCTAGTCTGTGTCTTTTAATTGGCCCATTCAGTCCATTGACATTAATGGTTATGAGTGATATGGACATATTCAGAGCTTCCATGTTTCCCTGTTCTCGGTTCTTTTCTTCTTTGCTTTTCCCCTTTTCTATTTAGTTTCTTGTTGGCCCCAGTGCATTCACTCTCCTGGGTCTCCTGGGTATGGAATTTTCTGTGTTTTTTTCCAAGATATTCTTTAGGATGTTTTGGAGTGCAGGTTTCATATTTGTGCAGTTTTTCAAGTGCTCTTTGTCATGGAAGTATCTTATTTCCCCATCTATTCTGAAAGATAGTTTTGCAGCATAAAACAGCCTAGGTTGGAGGTTGTTTTCCTGCAAGGCTTGAAATACTTCCCTCCATGCTCTCCTTGCACTGAGTGTTTGTTTTGAAATGTGTGCTGTGATCCTAATGGGCTTCCCTTTGTAGGTGATTTTCTTCCTTTCTCTCACTGATTTATTTATTTCATTCTTTTGTTGAACATCTGGGACCTTAATAATTATGTGTGTAGGTGTAGATATTTTTATGTCACGGTGTTTTGGAGTCCAATAGGCCTCATTTATCTGTATGTCTATGTCTTTTCCTGTGAAGTTTTCTGTTGCTATCTCTGACAATAGCTTTTTATGTCTTTTACACTGTCTCCTGCTTCCTCAGTGACTCCAATCAGTCTTATGTTATTTTTGGAGTCATCTAGAAGATGTTGAATTGATTTCTCATGGACTCTTGCTCTTTCCATAGATTATACCTTTCCTGCTCATTGTCTGCTATGCTGTCCTCTAGGTCTGAGATTTGGTCCTCTGCTTCATTCATCCTACTTTGTAAGCTTTCATTCTCCTTCATCATTCCCTAGAGCTCTGCTTAAAGCTGTTTAAAAGGTTCCATTGCTTCTGCTATCTTGGATTCTATCATCTCACTAATCTCTTCTTTTTAATATATGTGCTGCCGATGCGTGCACTCACTGATCTCTTCTTTAATTATGTCTTTCACTGTGGACAGTATCTCTGTTTTGATCTCAGAGATGAGTTCTGATTTCCATTTTACTAGATCCACTGTAGTTACGATCTCTAAGAGTCCTGGTGTTTGAGTTTCAGTTTGCCCTATTTCTTCTTCCTCTGTATTTCCCTGTGGTGGTGATCTTTATGTCTGTTTTTTTTTTTGTGTGTGTGTGTATTTTCTCATTTCGACTCTTTCATTGTTATTGATGCTCTTCTTTGTCTGATGACAGGACAGTGTTTGTTGCAGGTCTCTTTCTATTAACTGGGGCCCTTTGGATGCAGCACTTTCCTGAGGGGTCCTCCTTGAATCTGTAATGACCCTTGAGAGTTCTCACTTCTGACACATCATGGGAGGTATTTGAGCAGAAGAATCACATCATGTTTGTTACCATAATACAACAAATGCCAATATCAGTATTCAACACAGTAAATAAGATTAAAAAGTTTTGTTAAATTCTATTCTGGAGACTTTGAGCTTATGAGTTACCTCTATGTCCCTATGCCAAAATTTAGAATTAATCAGCAATGTGTATACCATATAAAGATTGTAAGTGTTGCCCCCGAACCTTTTGGGCATAAAAGGTCACTGGGGAATCAGGGAGGTAGGGAGACAGGAGAATGAAATAGGGTTATCAGATTTAGGAAGATCACCTATATCCTAGAACCTCCTGTATGCCAGCGGGTACTACAGGCTAAAAGGGCATATGTACAACAGTACCAACTGTATGCTGTAAGACCGTTGGAGGCTTTGCATAGCTTCTTATAATAGTAAAGAAGAAGAAATAGGGCAACCTAAGAATCTTTTACTTCTGGGTATTGCTTCTGACAGAAAGATAGGAGAGGGTGTGGGGACAAGAGGTGAATAGAGGGATCTAGGAGTAAATGGAAAATAGAAGCTAGATTTCCCCATTTTTTGTCTTTCCTGGATTCTCAGTGCAGCTCCAGGAGCATGCTTCCTGTGGAGGGATGCAGGAGATGGTTCCAGCTCCTCTAGGGCCTGGGTTCTCACAACGCATCTCTGTGGTCGGGTTGGGGCTGGGCAGAGGCCCTCAACTCTCCGTGGTGTGGCTGGCACCCAGGGCCCATACGTGACTCCTCATGGCACAGCTCCAGGATACAGTGGGCCAGTTGGCGGCTTTCAGTGCACCGGAAACAGACGGTGCCTCCCAGCTAGGTCTGCTTTGCTCCCTCAGTCCACCGGAAATGGATGGCGGCTCGCAACAGGGTCCGCACCACTCCCTTCAGTCCGCCGGAAACAGATGGCGGCCCCAAAGAGTCCTTCATATACCTTAGGCACAAGGAGCTTGCAGGAATAAAATTTGTTTCTGTTTCATAAAAGGGATACAGAGTGGTGGATGTACCCAGCAATACAATTTCTGAAACTGAGTTCATAGGAAAACTTTCTCAGTTCTAGCTCATTGTTTGGTGGAGGAAACCCTGGTTCTGTTGCACTTTCCCATTTTTTTTATATAGAGCTTCATAAAACAAACTGCTGTTTCCCTGGCAAAAGTTTGGGTACTGAGTACATGGTGTGCATGCCAATTCAGTTTCTGGAACTGAGTTCACAGCCTAACTTTCTGAATTCCAGCTCCTCATTATTGGAAAACGCTCCTGTTGCGCTACACATTCCCACTGGTTTCAATATAGCTTACAAGAACAAACTAACTTCTGGCAGAAGTCTGGATACAGTATGCATGATGCAAGTGTCAAATCCCATTTAGAAACATAATTCACAGTAAAATGTTCTAATTTCCAGTGCCCTGTTTGGTGGAAAAACTTCCTGTCATCCCACACTTTCGCTGTGATGTCAATGGAGATTGCAGGAACAAACTGTTCTTTCTCTGGGAAAACCAATGATACAGAGTGCAGCATGGAGTATTCAACTCAGTTTCTGAAACTGAGTTCTGAGCCAAGTGTTCTGAGTTCCAGCTTATTTTCCTGTTGATAAAATCGCTGTTATCCCACACTCTCACTTTTCTTTCAATTCACATTGCATTAACAAACTATTGTTTCTCTGGGAAAAACAAGGGTACAGAGTGCAGCATGTAGGCTTCAATTCAGGTTCTCAAACTGAGTTCACAGCAAAACCTTCTGAGTTTCAGATCTTTGTTTGGTAGAGAAACCTCCTGTTATCCCACACTCTCTCTTTGATTTCAAATGAGATTGCAGGAAAAAAAAAAAAAAAAAACTCTTGTTTCCCTGGGAAAACCAGGGGTGCAGAATCCAGGGTATCCGTGTCAATTCATTTTCTGAAACTGAGTTCAAGCAAAACCTTCGGAATATCAGTTCCTTGTTCAGGGGAGAAGCCTCCTGTTATGCTACACATTCACACTTGTTTCAATGTAGCTTGCAAAAACACACTGTTTTTCCTCTTCCACAAGTGTTGTTACACAGTACATGATGTACGTGTCAATACCATTTTAGTAACTGATTTCAAAGCAAAAGTTCGGGCTTCCAGCTCCATTTTTGGTGGAAAAACCTCCAGTTATCCCACATTCTCACTTGTTTTCAATTGCGATTGCAAGAACAAACTTGTTACTCTGGGGAAACTAATGGTACAGAGTACCCATGAAGGTTTCAACACAGTTTCTGAAACTGAGTTCACAACAAACTGTCTGAGTTCCAGCTCCTTGTTTGGTGAAGAACCTACCTTGAATGTTACTCATTCCCATTTCTTCCAATGGAGCTTGTAAGAATAAACAGTATTTGCTCTGCCAAAAGTGTGTGAACAGAGGTCAGGGTGTATATACAAATCCAGTTTCTGAAACTCAGTTCACAGCAAAAGTTTCTCCATCCCACCTGTTTGTTAAGTTTGAGAAAGCCCCTATCATGCTGCACATTCCCAATGTTTTCAAATGAGCTTGCAGGTACAAACTGTTGTTGCTCTGGCAAGGAAAGCAGTACCGAGTGCATGATGTACATGTCAATTCCATTTCTGAAATTGAGTTCAGAGCAAAAACTTCTGTGTTTCTGCTACACATTTGGTTGACAGACTGCCTGTTATTCCACGCTCTCATATTGACTTCAATGGAGCCTGCTGGCAAATATAGAAATCAAGCCGGCAAAGTGCACCCCAAGGCCATAGAGTGGCTGAAGCAAGGACTGTGCTTCCCTCACTTGAAAGTGTGTCCATTTGTACAATACCTGTGTTTCTTCCAAGCTCGTCTGTACAAAGACTGACAACTTTCCAAAGAGACCTTGTTATACCTGAGGCACAGGAAACCTGCAGGAATAAAATTTGTTTCTGCTTCATAAATAGGAACACGGGGTGTAGGCTGTACCCAGCAATAGAGTTTCTGAAACTGAGTTCATAGGAAACGTTTCTCAGTTCCAGCTCATTGTTTGGTGGAGGAAACTCTGGTTCTGGTGGACTTTCCCATTTTTTTATATATAGAGCTTCCTAAAACAAACTGCTGATTCTCTGGCAAAAGTTTGGGTACCGAGTGCAGGGTGTGCATGCCAATACATTTTCTGGAACTGAGTTCACAGCCAAACTTTCTGAGTGCTAGCTCCTTGTTTAGTGGAGAATGCTCCTGTTATGCTACACATTCCCACTGCTTTCAATATAGCCTGCAAGAACAGTTTATCTTGTGGCAGAATGTTGGGTACAGAATGCCCGATTCATGTATCCATTCTCTTTAGTAACTGAGTTCACAGCGAAAGGTTCTGACTTACAGCTCCCTGTTTGGTGGAAAAACCTCCTGTTATCCCACAATTTTCTCTGTGATTTCAATGGAGATTGCAGGAACAAACTGGTTTCTCTGGGAAAACCAGTGATACAGAG
The DNA here is from genome assembly GCA_004025085.1 of Thryonomys swinderianus. Classification (NCBI taxonomy): domain Eukaryota; kingdom Metazoa; phylum Chordata; class Mammalia; order Rodentia; family Thryonomyidae; genus Thryonomys; species Thryonomys swinderianus. The sequence continues at coordinate 6,247 of PVIC010015383.1, forward strand.
TGCAGCATGAAGGATTCAACTCCATTTCTGAAACTGAGTTCTCAGCCAAGTGTTCTCAGTTTCAGCTGGTTTTCTGGTGCAGAAAATTGCTGTTATCACACACTCTCACTTTTGTTTTAATGCAGATTGAAGTAACAAACTTTTGTTTCTCTGGGAAAAACAAGATTACAGTTTCAGGTTCAGTTCAGGTCCCCAAACTGAGTTCAGAGAAAAACGTTCTGAATTTCAGCTCTTTGTTTGGTAGAGAAACCTCCTGTTATCCCACACATTTACTTTGGTTTTAGAGGAGATTATAGGAACAAACTGTTGTTTCCCTGGGAAAATCAGGCGTATAGAGTGAAGGGTGTCTGTGTCATTTCATTTTCTGAAACTGAGTTCCCAGCAAAACTTTCTGAGTGCCACATACTTGTTTAGTGAAGAACCCTCCTGTAATGCTACACCTTCTAACTGGTTTCAATAGATCTTGCAAGAACAGAGTGTTTCTCTTCTTGCAGAAGTTTGTGAACAGTATGCAGGATGCATGTGTTAATTCCCTTTTAGAAACTGAATTAACAGCAAAACGTTCTGACATCCTGCTCTCATTTTCTGGAAAAACCTCCTGTTATCCCACACTCTTGGTTTGGTTTCAATTGAGATTTCAGGAACAAAGAGTTGTTACTCTGGGAAAACCAACAGAATATTTTGCAGCATGAAGGATTCCATTCAGTTTCTGAAACTAAGACACAGGGAATCTGCAGGAATAAAATTTGTTTCTGTTTCATGAATAGAGACACAGAGTGTAGGTTCTAGCAAGAAATACAGTTTCTGAAACTGAGTTCACAGCAAAACTTTCTGAGTTCCAGCTCCTTGTTTGGTGGAGAAACCACCTGTAATGCTACAGCTTCCAATTGCTTCCAATGGAGCTTGCAAAAATAAACAGTTTTTTCTCTGGCAAAAGTGGGTGAACAGAGGGCAGGGTGTACATACGTATCCAGTTTCTGAAACTCAGTTCAGAGCAAACGTTCTCCATGCCAGCTATTTGTTTGTATGCACAAACTGTTGTTTCTCTGGCAACAAAAGCAGTACAGAGTGCATGATGTGCATGTCAAATCCATTTCTGAAATTGAGTTCAGAGCACAAACTTCTGTGTTCCTACTACACGTTTGGTTGAGAGACTGCCTGTTATTCCACACTCTCACATTGGCTACAACAGAGCCTGCTGGCAAATGTAGGAATCAGGCCATCAAAGTGCAGCCCAAGGCCGTAGAGTCTGCAAAGCAACACTGTGCTTCCCTCACCTGAAAGTGTTTCCATTTGAACAATACATGTGTTTCTTCTATGTTTGCTTAGAAATACTCTGACATTTTCCAAGGAGTCCTTTTTATACCTAAGGCACTGGGAATCTGCAGGAATAAAATTTTGTTCTGTTTCAAAAATAGGGACACAGAATGCAGGTTCTACACAGCAATAGAGTTTCTGAAACTGAGTTCACGGGAAAACTTTCTCAGTTCCAGCTCATTCTTTGGTGCAAGAATATAGCTTCCTAAACCAATCTTCTGTTTCTCTGGCAAAATTTTGGGTACCGAGTGCAGGGTGTGCATGCCAATTCAGCTTCTGAAACTGAGCTTACATTCAAACGTTGTGAGTTCCACCTCTTTATTCAGTGGAAAACGCTCCTGTTACACTACACATTCCCACTGGTTTAAATATAGTTTGCCTGAACAAACTGTTTATTTTCTGGCAGAATTTTGGGTATATAGTGTACGATACACGTGCCAGTTCCCATTTAGAAACTGAGGTCACAGCAAAACGTTCTCAGTGCCATCTTCTTTTTCAGTAGAGAAGCCTCCTGTTATGCTACACATTCCCACTGGTTTCGATGCATCTTTTAAGAACAAACTTTCCTCTTGCACAAGTGTCGGTACAGAGCGCACATTACAAACAGAGTTCACAGCAAGTTTCTGTCTTCCAGCTCCTTGTTGGGTGGAAAAAACTCCTGATATCCCACACTCTCGCTTTGCTTTCAATGGAGATTGCAAGAACAAACTGTGTTTCTCTGGGAAAACCAATGGTTCAGAGTGCAGCCTGAAGGGTTCAATTTAGTTTCTCAAACTGATTTCTCAGGAAAACTTTCTGAGTTCCAGCTCCTTGTTTGGTGGAGGAACCACCAGCAATGCTGCACTTTCCCATTGCTTCCAATGGAGCTTTCAAGAATAAACAATTGTTTCTCTGACAAAAGTGGGTGAACAGAGTGCAGGGTGTACATACGAATACAGTTTCTGAAACTGATTTCACAGCAAAACTTTCTCAATGCCAGTTCTTGTTCATTGGAGAAAGCTCCAAGTTATGGTATACATTCCCACTGGGTTCAATATAGTTTGCAAGAACAAAGTGTTTATCTTTTGGGAGAAGTTTGGGTACAGAATGCACGATGCATTTGTCCATTCCCTTTAGAAACTGAGTTCAGAACAAATCGTTCTGACTTCAAGCTCCCTGTTTGTGGAAAAAACTCCTCTTATCCCACACTTTTGCTGTGATTTCAATGGAGATTGCAGAAAAAAAAGCTGTTGTTTATCTTGGAAAACCAATGATACAGAGTGCAGCATGAAGGGTTCAACTTAGCTTCTGAAACTGAGTTTTCAGCTTAGTGTTCCCAGTTTCAGCTGGTTTTCTGGTGCATAAAATTGCTGTTATCACACACACTTTTGTTTTAATTCAGATTGCAGTAACAAACATTCTTTCTCTGGGAAAACAAGGGTACAGAGTGCAGCATTGGCTTCAATTCAGGTCCTCAAACTGAGTTCTCAGCAAAATGTTTTGAATTTCAGCTCTTTGTTTGGTATCCCACACTCTTACTTTTTTTTCAAAGGAGATTGCAGGAACAAACTGTTGTTTCCCTTGAAAAACCACGGGTACAAAGTACAAGGTGTCCATGCCAATACATTTTCTGTAACTGAGTTCACAGCAAAACCTTCTGAGTGCCAAGTCCTTGTTAGTGGAGGAGCCTCCTGTTATGCTCCACATTCCCACTGGTTTCAATGTAGCTTACAAGAACAAACTGTTTTTCTTCTTGCACCAGAGTTGGTACAGAATGCATGATGCACATTTCTGTTCCTTTTTAAAAACTGAGTTCACAGCAAATGTTTCTGACTTCCAGCTCCTTTTTTGGTGGAAAAACCTCCTGTTATCCCACACTCTCACTTTGGTTTCAATGGCGATTGCAAGAACAAACTTATTACTCTGGGAAAACCAGTGGTACAGAGTACACATGAAGGGTTCAACACAGTTTCTGAAATTGAGTTCACAGCAAAACTGTCTGAGTTCCAGTTCCTTGTTTGGTGGAGAAGCCACCTGAAATGCTACACATTCCCAATGCTTCCAATAGAGCTTGCAAAAATAAACAGTATTTGCTCTGCCAAATGTGGGTGAATAGAGGGTAGGGGGTATATACGAATCCAGTTTCTGAAACTCAGTTCACAAGAAAAGGTTCTCTGTCCCACCTCTTTGTTTGGTTTGAGAAAGCACCTATCATGTTGCACATTCCCATTGTTTTCAAATGAGCTTGCAGGAACAAACTGTTGTTTCTCTGGCAGTGAAAGTGGTACCAAATGCATAACGTACATGTCAATTCCATTTCTGAAATTGAGTTCAGAGAAAAAATTTATTTGTTCCTGCTACACTTTTGGTTGACAGACTGCCTGTTATTCCACACTCTCATATTGGCTTCAATGGAGCCTGCTGGCAAATATAGAAATCAAGCCGACAAAGTGCACTCCAAGGCTATAGTCACCAAAGCAAGCACTGTGCTTCCCTCACTTGAAAGTTTATCCGTTTGTACAATACATGTGTTTCTTCTATGCTTGTCTGTACAAGGACTCTGACAATTTTCCAAAGAATCCTTGTTATACCTTAGGCACAAGGAACCTGAAGTAATAAAATTTGTTTCTGCTTTGTAAATAGGGACACAGAGTGTAGGGTGTACCCAGCAATACAGTTTCTGAAACTGATTTCATACGAAAACTTTCTCAGTTCCAGCTCATTCTTTGGTGGAGGAAACTATGGTTCTGCTGCATTTTCCAGTTTTCTTTTTTATATAGAGCTTCCTAAAACAAACTGCTGTTTCTGTGACAAAAGTTTGGGTACTGAGTGCAGGGTGTGTATGCCAATTCATGTTCTGGAACTGAGTTCACAGCAAAACATTCTGAGTGCCAACTCCTTGTTTAGTGGAGAACGTTCCTGTTATGTTACACATTCCCACTGGTTTCAATATACTGTTTATTTTGTGGCAGAAGTTTTGGTACAGAATGCACGATGCACTTGTCCATTCTCTTTAGAAACTGAGTTCACAGCAAAACGTTCTGACTTTCAGCTCCCTGTTTGGTGGAAAAACCACCTGTAATATTACACTTTCCCATCACTTCCAATGGAGCTTGCAAAAATAAACAGTTTTTTCTCTGGCAAAAGTGGGTGAACAGAGGGCAGGGTGTACATACATATCCAGTTTCTGAAACTCAGTTCAGAGCAAAACGTTCTCTGTGCCAGCTATTTGTTTGGATTGAGAAAACACCTGTTGTGCTGCACATTCTCATTGTTTTTAAATGAGCTTGCAGGCACAAACGGTTGTTTCTCTGGCAATGAAAGTGGTTATCTAGTGCATGATGTACATGTCAATTCCATTTCTAAAATTGAGTTCAGAGCCCAAACTTCTGTGTTCCTGCTACACGTTTGGTTGAGAGACTGCCTGTTTCTCCACACTCTCACACTGGCTTCATCAGAGCCTGCTGACAAATGTAGAAATCAAGCCGACAAATTGCAGTCCAAGGCTGTACAGTCGCTGAAGCAAGCACTGTGCTTCCCTCACTTGAAAGTGTTTCCATTTGGACAATACATGTGTTTCTTCTATGTTTGTCTACAGAAAGACTCTGACATTTTCCAAAGAGTCCTTCTTATACCTAACGCACAGGTAATCTGCAGGAATGAAATTTGTTTCTGTTTCATAAATAGGGACACAGAGTGCTGGTTCTAACCAGCAATACAGTTTCTGAAACTGAGTTCACAGGAAAACTTTCTCAGTTTCAGCTCTTTGTTTGGTGGAAGAAACTCTGGTTATCCTGCATTTTCCTATTATTTTTTTATATACAGCTTCCTAAACCAATCTTCTGTTTCTCTGGAAAAATTTTGGGAACAGAGTGCAGTGTGTGCATGCCAATTCAGCTTCTGAAACTGAGCTCACAGCCAAACATTCTGAGTGCCATCTTCCTGTTTAGTGGAAAACGCTCCTGTTATGCTACACATTCCCACTGGTTTAAATATAGTTTGCATGAACAAACTGTTTATATTCTGGCAGAAGTTTGGGTACAGAATGTATGATGCACATGTCAATTCCCATTTACAAACTGAGGTTACAGCAAAACGTTCTCAGTGCCAGGTTCTTTTTCAGTAGAGAAGCCTCCTGTTATGCTAAACATTCCCACTGGTTTCAATGCAGCTTGCAAGAACAAACTGTTTTTCCTCTTGCACAAGGGTTGGAACACAGTGCACGATGCATATTTCAAACCCACATTACAACCAGAGTTCACAGCAAAAGTTTCTGTCTTCCAGCTCCTTGTTTGGTGGAGAAACCTCCTGTTATCCCACACTCTCACTTTGCTTTCAATGGAGATTGCAAGAACAAATTGTGTTTCTCTGGGAAAACCAATGGTACAGAGCGCAGCATGAAGGGTTCAACTTAGTTTCTCAAACATATTTCACAGCCAGACTTTCTGAGTTCCAGCTCCTTGTTTGGTGGAGAAACCACCTGCAATACTGCATATTCCCATTGCTTCCTATGGAGCTTTCAAGAATAAACTGTTGTTGCTCTGGCAAAAGTGGGTGTATGGAGTGCAGGGTGTACATACGAATACAGTTTCTGAAATTGATTTCACAGCAAAACTCTCTCAGGGCCTGTTCCTTCTTCATTGGAGAAAGCTCCTGTTATCATATACATTCCCACTTGTTTCAATATAGCTTGCAAGGGAAAACTTTTTATCTTCTGGAAGAAGAGTGGTACAGAGTGCAAGGTGTGCATGTCAATTCAGATTCTGGAACTGAGTTCAGAGCGAAACGTTCTGAGTGACAGCTCCTTGTTTAATGGAGAATGCTCCTGTTACACTACACATTCCCACTGGTTTCAATATAGCTTGCAAGAACAAACTGTTTATCTTCTGGCAGAAGTTTGGGTACAGAGTGCTTGATCCACGTGTCAATTCCCTTTTAGAAACTGAGTTCACAGCAAAAGATTCTGATTTCCAGCTCTTTGTTTGGTGGAAAAACCTTCTGTTATCCCACACTCTTTCTCTTTTATTTCCATTGAGATTACAGAAACAAACTGTTGTTTCTTTTGGAAAACCAATGATACTGTGTGCATCATGAAGGCTTCAACTCTGTTTCTGAAATTGAGTTCTCAACCAAGTGTTCTGAATTCCAGGTCGTTTTTGTGTGTGTGTGTGTGTGTGTGGAGAAAATTGCTGGTATCCCACACTGTCACTTTTGTTTCAATGCAGATTGCAGTAAAAAACTTTTCTTTCTCTCTGAAGAACAATGGCACATAGTGCAGCATGAAAACTACAATTCTGGTTCTCAAACTGAGTTCACAGGAAAACGTTCTGAGTTTCAGTTCTTTGTTTCTTAGGGAAACCTTCTGTTATGCCACACTCTCCCTTTGGTTTCAAAGGCAATTGCAGGACAAAACTCTTGCTTCCCTGAGAAAACCAGGGGTACAGAGTGCAGTATGTTCCTCTCAATTCATTTTATGAAAATGAGTTCACAGCCAAACGTTCTGAGTGCCAGGTTCTGGTATACTGGAGAACACTTCTGGTATGATACACATTTCCCCTGGTTTCTATAGAGCTTGCAAGAACAAACTGTTGTTCCTCTTGCACAAGAGTTGGGACAGAATGCACGATTCATGTATCATTACCACTATAGAAACTGAATTCACAGCAAAAGTTTCTGACTTCCACCTCCCTTTTTCATGGAAAAACCTCCTGTTATCCCACCGTCTCGCTTTGTTTTCAATGATGATTGCAGGAACAAAGTGTTGTTATTCTGGTAAAACCAATGGTACCAAGTGCAACATTAAGGTTTCAACTCTGAAAATGTGTTCACAGCAAAACTTTCTGAGTTCCAGCTCCTTGTTTGGTGGGGAAGCCACCTGTAATGCTACACATTGCCTTTGCTTCCAATGGAGCTTGCAAGTATAAACATCTGTTTCTCTGGCACCAGTGGGTGAACAGAGGGCAGGGTGTACATACGAATCCAGTTTCTGAAACTCAGTTCACAGCAAAAGGTTCTCTGTGCCAGTTCTTTGCTTTGAGAAAGCACCTATCTGCTACACATTCCCATTGTTTTCAAATGAGCTTGCAGGCACAAACTGTTGTTTCTCTGGCAATGAAAGTGGTACAGAGAGCAAGATGTACATGTCAATTCAATTTCTGAAATTGAGCTCACAGTAAATACTTTTGTGTTCCTGCTCCATGTTTCACTGAGAGACTGCCTGTTATTCCACACTCTCACATTGGTTTCAATAGAGCCTGCAGGCAAATGTAGAAATCAAGCCAGGAAAGTGCTTTCCAAGGCCAGAGTCGCCAAATCAAGCACTGTGCTTCCCTCACTTGAAAGTATATCCATTTGAACAATACATGTGTTTTTCCATGCTTGGCTGTGCATAGACTGTGACATTTTCCAAAGAGCCGTTGTTATACCTTAGGCACAGGGAACATGCAAGAATAAAAATTGTTTCTGTTTTATAAATAGGGACACAGAGTGTAGGTTCTACCCAGCAATATAGTTTCTGAAACTGAGTTCCCAGGAAAACTTTCTCAATTCCAGTTCATTGTTTGGTGGAGGAACCTCTGGTTCTGCTGCACTTTCCCATGGTTTTAAATAGATCTTGCAATGACAAACTGTATTTTTATCTGCAAAGTGTGGATACAGAGTGCAGGGTGTGCATATCAATACAAGATCTGGAACTGAGTTCACAGCAAAAAGTTCAGAGTGTCAGCACCTTGTTTAGTGGAGAATGCACCTGTTATGCTACACATTCCCACTGGTTTCAATATAGCCTGCACGAACAAACTGTTTATCTTCTGGCAGAAGTTTGGGTACAGGATGTCCGAAGCATGTCTTAATTCTCTTTTAGAAACTGAGTTCACAGCAAAACGTTCTGACTTCCAGTTCCTTGCTTGTGGAAAATCCTCGTGTTATCCCATGCTCTCTCTTTGGGTTCAATGAAGATTGCAAGAATTGTTGTTACTCTGGGAAACCAATGATATAGAGTGAAACATGAATGGTTCAACTAATTTTCTCCAAATGAGTTCGCAGCAAAATTTTCTGTGTCTCAGTTCCTTGTTTGGTGGAGAAACCACCTGTAATGCTGCACATTCACTTTCTTAACAATAGAGCTTGCAAAAATAAACAGTTGTTTCTCTGGAAAAAGTGGGTGCACAGACTGCAGTGTGTACATACGAATCCAATTTCTACAACTGATTTCACTGCAAAACTTTCTCAATGCCAGCTCCTTGTTTGGTGGAGAAACCACCTGTTGTGCTGCACATTCCCGTTGTTTTACAGTGAGCTTGCAGGAACAAACTATTGTTTCTCTGGAGATAAATTTGGTCCAGATTGCAGGATGTACATGTCAATTTGATTTCTGAAACTGATTTCACAGCAAAAACTTCCGTGTTCCGGCTCCATGTTGGTTGGAGACTGCCTGTTATCCCACACTCTCACATTGCCTTCAATTGATCCTGAGGGCAAATGAAGAAATCAAGCCATAAAGGTGCATTCCAAGGCCCGAGACTCGCTGATGCAAGAGCTGTGTTTCTCTCCCTTGAAAGTGTATCCATTTGAACAATAGATATGTTTCTTCTATGCTTGTCTGTACACAGACTGTGACATTTTCCAAAAGCCCTTGTTATACCTTAGGCACAGGGAACCTTCAAGAATAAAAGTTGTATCTGTGGAATAAATAGGGACACAGAGTGTTGGGTGTACCCAGCAATACTGTTTCTGAAACTGAGTTCACAGAAAAATGTTCTCAGTTCCAGCTCATTGTTTGGTGAAGGAACCTCTGATTCTGCTGCACTTTCCCATTGTATAACATAGATCTTCCAATAACAAATTTTTTTCTCTGGCAAAACAATGGGTACAGAGTACAGGATGTGCATGTCAATTCAGTTTCTGAAACGGAGTTCACAGCAAAACGTTCTGAGTGTCAGCACCTTCTTTGTTGCAGAAACCATTTGTTAAGCTACACCCTACCATTGGCATCAAAGGATAGGGAAGGAACACAGTGTTGATCTCTGGCAAAACACTGGGTTCACAGTGCAGGATGCAAATGTCAGTTTTGGTTTAGAAACTGAATTCACAGTAAAATGTTCTGTGTTCCTGCTCCTTGTTTCATAGAGAAACTGACTTATCCCACATTCTCACATTGGCCTCAATGGAGACTTTGGGCAAATGGAGAAATCAAGCTGGCCAAAAGCACTCCAAGGCCAGAGACTCACTGAAGTAAGCACTGGCTTCTATCATTTTAAAGTGTATCCATTTGAAAAATAGTTGAGTTTTCCTATTATGCCTGTACAAAGAGTGTGATATTTTTCTAAGAGGCATTGTTATAATTTAGGCTCAGGGAACCAGTAGGAATAAACTTTTGTTTATGTTGCAATAAAAGCAACATACAGTATAGGGTGTAAAGGGTAATGAAGTTTCTGAAACTGAGTTAACATGAAAATGTTCTGAGTTCCAATGCCATGTTTATTGGAAAAACCTCATGTTATGCTGGACATTCCCACTGGTTTAAATAGAGCTTTCAATAACAAACTGTATTTTCTCTGGCAAAACAAGGGGCAGAGTGTACAGGGGGTACATGTCAATAGACTTTCTGAAACTGAGTTCCAGAAAACCGTTCTGAGTTCCACCTCTTTGTTCATGGAGAACCCTCCAGTAATGCTACACATTCCCACTGGGTTCAATGCAGCTTTGAAAAACAAACTGATTTTCCTTCAGCAGAAGTGGGGGGTACAGAGTTCAGGACACAAGTGTCAATTCCATTTTAGAAACTGAATTCACAGCAAAAAAGCTCTCACTTTCAGCCCCTTGTTTGGTGAATAAACCTCCTGTTATGCCACACTCTCGCTTTGGTTTAAAGGGAGATTGCAGGAGCAAACTCTTGTTTATGTGGGGAAACAAAGGGTACTGAGTGCAGCCTGTAGGGATCAACTCAGTTTCTGAAACTGAGTTCACAGCAAAACGTTCCGAGTTCCACCTCCTGGTTTGGCGGGAAAAAAAAAAAAAAAAAAACTTGTTATGCTGGACATTCTCTTTGGTTTAAATAGAGCTTGCAATAACCAGTTGTTTCTCTGGCAATACAGGGAGTACGGTGTGCAGGGAGTACATGACAATTCAGTTTCTGAAACTGAGTTCACAGCAAACCCTTTTCAGTTCCAGCTCCTTCTTTAGTGAAGAAGCCGCCTGTTATGTTACACTTTCCCACTGGTTTCAATGTAGCCCTCAAGAACACACTTTTTTCCTCTGGCAAAAATGGGGGTACAGAGTGCAGTATGCACGTGCAATTCCATTTTAGAAACTGAGTACACAGCAAAATGTTCTGACTTCCAGCTCCTTGTTTTTTGGAGATACCTCCTGTTATGCTACTCATTCACATTTCTTTAAAGGCACATGCATAAACAAACACACGTTTCTCTGGCCAACTAGGATGTAAGAATGCAATGTGTACATGTCAATGCATTTTCTGAAACTGAGTTCACTACAAAACGTTTTGAGTTCCAGCTCCCTGTTTGATGGAGATACCTCTTGTTATGCTACTCATTCTGCTTGCTTTCAAAGGAGCTTGTGCGAACAAACACTTGTTTATCTGTCCAAATAGGGTGTAAGAATGCAGCCTGAACATGTCAATATATTTTCTGAAACTGAGTTCACAGAAAAACGTTCTGAGTTCCAGCTCCTTGTTTGGTGGAGAACCCTCCTGTTATGTTGTAGTTTCACATTGTTTTCAATAGAGCTTGCAATAACAAACTGTTGTTTCTCTGGCAAAACAGTGGGTACACAGTGTAGAGTGTACATGTCAATTCAGTTTCTGAAACTGAGTTCACATCAAAATGTTCTGAGTTCCAGCTCCTTGTTTGTTGGAGAAACCTCCTGTTATTCTACACTTCCTATTTGTTTCCATGGAGCTTGCAGTAACAAACTGTTGCTTCTCTGGCAAAATAGGATGTGCAAAATGTAGGGTGTACATGTCAACTCATTTTCAGAAACTGAATTCCCATCAAAACGTTCTCAGTTCCAGGGCCTATTTTGCTGGAGAAACCACCTGTTGTGCTACACATTCACTTAGGCTTCCAAAGAACTCGCACGCACAAACTTGTTTCTCTGGCAAAACACGGGCTACAGAGTAGAGGATGCACATGTCAATTCCGTGTTAGAAATTGATTTTACAGCGAAAGGTTCTGAATTCCTGTTCCTTATTTCATGGAGAATCCACCTTTTATTCCACATTGTCCCTGTGACTTCAATAGATCCTGCAGTCAAATGGAGAATTCAAGCCAGCGAATTGCAGTCCTAGGCCAGGGACTCTGCAAAGAAAGTGCTGTCCTTCTATCACTTTAAAGTGTATCCATTTGAAAAATTGATGTGTTTGTCCTATGCTTGTCTGTACAAAGCGTGTGATATTTTCCTAAGACCTTGTCATACGTTCAGCACAGGGAACCTGCAAGAATAATCTGTGGTTTCTGTGGCATAAATAGGGACACAGAGTGTAGGGTGTAAATTGCAATGCAGTTTCTGAAACTGAGTTCATATGAAAAAGTTCAGAGTTGCAGCTCTGTGTTTGGTGGAGATACATCCTATTGTCCCACACTCTCTCAGTGGTTTCAGTGGAGCTTGCAGCAACAAACTGTTGTTTCTCTGGTAAAAAAGTGTTAGCGAGGGCAAGGTGTACATGTCAGGTCAGTTGGTGAAAGTGAGTTCACAGCAAAATGTTCTGAGTTCCAGATCCTTGTTTCGTGGTAAAATCTCCTTATATTTTACACATTCACATTGGATAAAATGGAGCATGCAAGTACACACTCCTGTTTCTCTGGCAGGACAGGGGGTACAGAATGCAGGGTGTACATGTCAATTCAGTTACTGAAACTAAGTTCAGAGGAACACGTACTGAGTTCCAGCCCCTTGTTTGGTGTACAAACCTCCTGTTATGTTACACATACGCATTGCTTGAAAGGAGCTTGCAAGAACAAACTGTTTTGTCTTGGAAAACTGGGTGTACAGAGTTCAGGCTGTACATGTCAATTCAGTCTATGTACCTGAGTACTCAGCAAAACGTTTCGAGTTCTAGATTTTTGTTGCTTGTGGAAATTGCCTGTTATCACACTCTTGCCCATTGGTTTTGATGGAGACTGCCGGCCAACGGAGAAATTAAGCAGACCACCTGCACTTGTAGGCCAGACACTGCAAAGCAAGCGCTGTGCTTCTATCTCCTTAGAGTGTATCCATTTAAACAATAGATTCGGTTCTCCTATGTTTGTCTGTACAATGAGAGTGATATTTTCCTAAGAGGTCTTGTTATACGTTAGGTGCAGGGAACCTACAGGAATAAACTGTTGTTTCTGTGGTTTAAATGGGTACACAGAGTGCAGGGTTTAAAGTGCAATGCAGTTTATTACACTGAGTTCACATGAAAACGTGGTAAGTTCCAGCTTCTTGTTTGATGGAGAAACCTGTTGTTGTCTTCCACATTACCATTGGTTTCATGAAAGCTTTCAAAAACAAACTATTGTTTCTCTGGCAAAACAGGGGATAGAGAAAGCAGGGTGTACATGTGAATTCAGTTTCTGAAACTGAGTATAGAGGAATACATTCTGAGTTCCAGCCTCTTGCTTGGTGGAGAAACCTCCTGTTATGCTTCACATTCAAATTGTATTCAGTGGAGCTTGCAGGAACAAACTGTTGTTTCTGTGGGAAAAAAAAGGGATACAGACTGCAGGGTATACATGTCAAAATATTGTCTGGAGCTGGGCGTGGTGGCTCACGCCTGTAATCCCAGCACTTGGGAGGCAGAGACAGGAGGATTGCTGAGTTTGAGGCTTGCGTGGGCTACATAGTGAGCTCAGAGCCAGCCAGAACTACAAAGCGAGATCCTGTCTCCAAAAAAAAGAAAAAAAAATTGTCTGAAACTGAGTGCAAAACGTTCTGTATTCCAGGTCCTTGTTTAGTGGAGAATCCACCTGTGGTGCTACATGTTCACATTGGTTTCAAAGGCAATTGAAGGAACTAACTGTTGTTTCTCTAGCAAAACTGGGGTACAGAGTGCAGGGTGTATATATCAATTCAGTTGCTGAAATTTCTTTCACAGTAAAACCTTCTGAGTTCTAGGTCCTTTTTGCTGAAGAAACCTCCTGTTATGCTGCACATTCCAACTGCTTGCAACAGAGCTTTGAATAAAAATGGTTGTTTCTCTGGCAAAACAGAGAGTTCAGTGGCCAAACAAGGGGTTCAGTGTAAAGTGTGTATATATCAGTTCATTTTCTGAAACTGAGTTCACAGCAAAATGATTTGGGATCCAGCTCCTTGTTTGGTAGAGTGACCCCTTGTCATGCTATACATTCACATTTTTTTTCAATGGAGCTTGGAGGAACAAACTGTTGTTTCTCTGGCAAAAACAGGGTACAATGTGCAGGGCATACATTTCAATTCACTTTCTGAAACTGAGATCACAGCAATACTTTCTGAGTTCTAGTGCCTTGTTTTGTGTAAAACCCTCCTGATATGCTGCATATTTCCATTGTTTTAAAGGGGCTTGCAAGAACAAAAACTTTTCTCTGGCAATATTGGGTGTACAGAGTTCAGGATGTACATGTCAATTCAGTTTATGTAACTGATTTCTCAGCAACACATTTTGAGTTCCAGATCATTGCTTCGTGTGGAAATTGCCTGTTATCACACTCATTCCCATTGGCTTCAAAAGAGACTGCCAGGTAAGGGAGATATCATTCCGGCCACGTGTATTCATAGGCAAGAGGCTCTGCAAAGCAAGCTCTGTGCTTCTATCTCCTTAAAGTGTATCCATTTAAACAATAGGTTCGGTTCTCCTATGTTTGTCTGTAGAATGAGAGTGATATTTTCCTAAGAGACCTTGTTGTACCTTGTTATACTTACAGGAATAAACTGTTGTTTCTGAGGCATAAATGCGGACACAGAGTGTGGGGTGAAAAGTGCAATGCAGTTTCTTCAACTGAGTTCACATGAAAATGTTCTGGGTTCCAGCTCCTTGTTTAATGGATAAACCTCCTATTATGCTACTCATTCCCACTGTTTTCAATGGAGCTTGGAGGAACAAACTGTTGTTTCTGTGAAAATAAAAAAAAAAAAAAAAACGGAGTATAGAGTGTAGGGCATACATGTCAAAATTGTTTTTGAAACTGAATACTCAGGAAAACGTTCTGAGTTCCACCTTCTTGTTTGGTGTAGAATGCTCCTGTTATGCTAAACATTCCCACGGTTTCAAAGGAGCTTTCAAGAATAATCTGTTCCCCCCCCTCTGGAAAAACAGAGGATACAGAGTGCAGGGTGTACATGTCAATTGAGTTTCTGAAACTGAGTTCACAGAAATACTTCCTTAGGTCCAGATCCTTGTTTAGTGGAGAAACCTCCTGATATGCTAAACCTTCCAAATGATTCAGTGGGCTGGGTGTGGTGGCTCACGCCTGTAATCCCAGCACTTGGGAGGCAGAGACAGGAGGATTGCTGAGTTCGAGGCTTGCCTGGACTACATAGTGAGCTCAGGGCCAGCCTGAACTACAAAGCGAGACCCTGTTTCAAAAAACAAAAACAAAAACAAATGATTCAGTGGAGCTTGCAGGAACAAACTGTTGTTTATGGGGCAAAAAAAGGTGTACAGAGTGCAGCGTGCACGTTTGAAAACATTTTCTGAAAATCAGTTCACAGCAAAACGTTCTGAGTTCCAGGTCCTTGTTTAATGGAGGAACCACCTGTTATGCGACATATTTGCATTTTTTTTTTTCAAAGGAGCTGGAAGGCACAAACTGTTGTTTCTCTGGAAAATCAGGGGTAGAGAATGCAGGGTATACACATCAACTGAGTTTCTGAAACTGAGTTCACCACAATATTTCCCCACTTCCTGCTCCTTTTTTGGCAGAGAAGCATCCTGATATGCTAAACCTTCCTAATGATTCAATGGAGCTTGTAAGAACAAACTGTTGTTTCTGGGGCAAAGGAAGGTGTGCAGAGGGCAGGATGTACATGTCAAAACATTTTCTGAAAGTCAGTTCACAGCAAAACGTTATGAGTTACAGTTTCTTATTTGGTGGAGAAACCACCTGTTTTGCTACATATTCACATTGTTTTCAGAGGAGCTGGAAGGAACAAACTGTTGTTTCTCTGGAAAAACAGGGGAACCGAGTGCAGTAACGAGTACAAATCCATTCTGTTTCTGAAACTGAGTTCACAGTAAAATATTCTGAGTTCCAAGTCCTTATTGGGAGAAGTAACCTGCTGTTATGTTGCACTTTCCAACTGCTTGTCATAGAGCTTGCAATAAGAAACTGAGTTCTCAGGAAAATGTTTTGAATTCTAGATCCTTGTTTCATGTGGAAATTGCCCATTATCACACTCTTTCCCACTGGATTCAATGGAGACTGCCAGCCAATAGAGATATCATGCCAGCCACCTGTACTCATAGGCCAGAGAGGCTCTGTGAGGCAAGAACTGTGCTTCTATCTCCTTAGAGTGTATCCATTTAAGCAATAGATTCGGTTCTCCTATGTTTTCTGTACAAAGAGGGTGATATTTTCCTAAGAGCCCTTGTTATACCTTGTGCCTTGTTATACCTACAGGAATAAAGTGTTGTTTCTGGGGCATAAAGGGGGACACAGAGTGTGGGGTGAAAGTGCAATGTGGTTTCTTCAACTGAGTTCACATGAAAATGTTCGGGGTTCCAGCTCCTTGTTTGATGGCTAATCTTCCTGTTATGCTACTCATTCCCATTGTTTTCAGTGGAGTTTGCAGGAACAAACTGTTGTTTCTGTGGCAAAAAAAAAAAAAAAAAAAAAAAAAAAAAACATTTTCTGAAAATCAGTTCACAGAAAAACGTTCTGAGTTCCAGGTCCTTGTTTGATGGAGGAACCACCTGTTATGCGACCTATTTGCATTTTTTTCAAAGGAGCTGGAAGGGACAAACTGTTGTTTCTCTGGAAAATCAGGGATACAGAGTGCAGGGTGTACACCTCAACTCAATTTCTGAAACTGACTTCACAGCAAAATTTCCTCAGTTCCTGCTCCTTTTTTGTAGAGAAACATGTTGATATGCTAAACCATCCCAATGATTCAACGGAGCTTGTAAGAACAAACTGTTGCTTCTGTGGCAAAAGAAGGTGTACAGAGGGCAGGGTGTACATGTCAAAACATTTTGTAAAAGTCATTTGACAGGAAAACTGTGGAAAGCAACCTGGGAATCGTCACTGTGTATCTTGGAGATCTACACTGGGTGCTGCCCTAATTAACAGTTAGCAGGTCTGCACTATGAACGGTGCTGCCCAGCTCCCAAGAGAACTGCCAGCTCATCCTGAATAATGGGATCTGTCTAGTTGCTGCCTTGGGATGCTGGATCAGTGGTGATAATAGGTAAACAATCTCTGGCCAAGGGTTTTTCTCCATCTGCTCCTCGTTTAACAATTTGCTGTTCTTTCCTTAGTGATTGGGTTGATCAACAAACTCCTCTGTGATGTGCTGAGAATAAAGTTATTCTTGTCTCTAGATAGCTTATCCAATAGACTGGAATTGGCACAAGAAAAATGGCCTTCAGGCAGTTGATGATAGGGAAGTTACATCTCAGGAAGAAAGAACGAGTTGTAGACTAGGTGTAAGAATTAAAACACTGATATTCCATCCCTGGCAGTGGCAGTGGCGGAGGCCGACTGAGGCCTGCACACTGGTCTGCAACTCCCTGAGTGGCACAGATGATTTAGGTGCTCTGTGCGCCATTCCATCACTTGGGGCAGCAGCGGCAGTGGAGGCGGTGGACTAAGGCCTGCGCACCGGCTGCCCTACCCCAAGCGACACAGATGACTCAGTTGCTCTGGGTGCCTTTCCATCCCTGGAGGTGGCAGCGGCAGAGGCGGACTAAGGCTTGCACACTGGCTCGCTCACCTCACACAGCAATGACCACTTAGGGGCTCTGGGCACTATTCTGTCCCTGGAGGCAACAGCAGCAGAGGCTGACTGAGGCCTGCTCACTGGCCCACTCCAACCCGAGTGGCACAGACGACTCAGGTGCTCTAGGCACCATTCCATCCCTGGTGGTGGCAGCATCGGAGGCAGACTGAGGCCTGCACACCAGCCCACCCCACCCTGAGTGCCACAGATGTCTCAGCTGCTCTGGGCGCCATTCTGTCCCTGATGGTGGCAGCGGTGGTGGCAGACTGAGGCCTGCACACCAGCCGGCTCCACCTTGAGTGACACAAATGACTCGGCTGCTCTGGGCGCCATTCCATTCCTGGAGGCAGCAGTGGTGAACTGAGGCCTGCCCACTGGCCCACTCCACCCCAAGCCAGCACAGATGACTCAGCTACCCTAGGTGCCACTCTTCCCTGGTCGCAGCAGTGGAGGACTGAAACCTGCCCACCAGACCACTCCAACCAGGAGCCATGCAATGAGGAGTTAGGTATGGACACCGGGCGCCATCTCCACCACAGAGGATTTAGGACCGCTGGCCAGCCCCAGCCCCATCCCAGAGCTGCATTGTGAGAACCCAGGTCTGAGAGGAGGCAGAGCCATTTCCTGCATCCCTCTACACTGCAGCCACGCTGAGAGACCAGGCAAGATAAAAAAAGGGGGAACCTAGCTTCTATTTTGCCATCTACACCTAGATCCCTCTACTCACCTCTTGACCCCACACGCTCTCCTATCTTCTTGTTAGAAGCAATACCAAGAAGTAAAAGACTCTTAGGCTGCCCTATTTCTTCTCCTATACTACTATAAGAAGGTGTACAAAGTCTCCAATGGTCTTACAGCATACAGTTGGTACTGTTTTATATACACCCTTTTATCCTCTATTACCCACTGGCATGTATGAGGTTCTAGAGTACAGGCGATCTTCATAAATCTGCTAACCCTATTTCACTCTCCTTCTGTCCCCCTACCTTCGTGATTGCCCAGTGACCTCTTATTGCCAAAGGGTTTGGTGGGTGCATTTCTGATCTACATGTTGTATACACATTGCTGATTAATTCCAAATTTTGGCATAGGGACATAGAGGCAACTCATAAGCTCATAGTGTCCAGAATAGGATTTAGCAAAACTTTACATTTTGTTTACTGTGTCAAATACTGATATTGGTATTGATTGTATTATGGTAACAAACATGATGTGATTGCTCTGCGCAAATACCGCCTGTGATGTGTCAGAACTGAGAACTTTCAAGAGTCATTACAGATTCACGGACACCCCAGGAAGGTGCCACAACCAAAGAGCCCCAGATAGTAGAAAGAAAGAGACCTGCAACAAACATTGCCCTGTCATCAGGAAAAGAGTAGCATTAGTAACAATGAAAGAGTAGAAATGAGAAAATATACCAAAAACCAGACACAAAGAGAACCACCACAGGGAAATTCAGAGAAAAGAGAAATAGGGCAAGCTGAAACTCAAGCACCAGGACTCTTGGGGAAGGTAATTAAAGGTAGTAAAATGGAAATCAGAACTCATCTCTGAGATCAAAACAGGAGTACTGTCTACAGTGAAAGACATCATTAAAGAAGAGATCAGCGAAATGATAGAATCTGAGATAGTAGAAGCAATGGAACCTTTTAAACAGCTTCAAGCAGAGCTCCAGGGAATGGCGAAGGAGAATGAAAGCTTGCAAAGTAGGATGAATGAAGCAGAGAACCGACTCTCAGACCCAGAGGACAGCATAGCAGCCAAAGAGCAAGAAAGATATAATCTATGGAAAAGAGCAAGGGACCATGAGAAATCAATTCAACAGCTTCTAGATGACTCAAACAAAAACAATATAAGACTGGTTGGGATCACTGAGGAAGCATAAGACAGTGCAAAAGACATAAAAAAGCTTTTGTCAGAGATAACAACAGAAAACTTCACAAGAAAAGAAATAGACATAAAGATAAATGAGGTCTATTGGACACCAAAATGCCATGACATAAAAATATCTACACCTAGACATATAATTATCAAGTTTCCAGATGCACAACAAAAGAAAGAAATACTAAAAGCAGTGAGAGTAAGGAAGAAAATCAAATACAAAGGGAAGCCCATTAGGATCACAGCACACTTTTCAACACAAACACTCAATGCAAGGAGAGCGTGGAGAGAAGTATTTCAAGCCTTGCAGGAAAACAACCTCCAAACTACACTGTTGTATCCTGCAAAACTATCTTTCAGAATAGACGGGGAAATAAGATACTTCCATGACAAAGAGCACTTGAAAAACTCACAAATAGAAAACCTGCACTCCAAAACATTCTAAAGAATATCTTGGAAAAAAACACAGAAAATTCCACACCCAAGAGACCCAGGAGTGAATTCATTGGGGGCAAATAAGAAATTAAATAGAGAACAGGAAAAGCAAGGAAGGAAAAAAAAAAAAAAACAAGAACAGGGAAAAATTGCAGCTTTGAATATGTCCATATCACTCATAACCATTAATGTCAATGGCCTCAATGGGCCAATTAAAAGACACAGACCAGCAGATTGGATCAAGAAGCAAGATCCTACAATCTGCTGAATACAGGAAACACACCTAATTCAGAAGGAAACCCATAGACTGAAAATAAAAAGTTGGAAAACAATCCTGCATGACATAGGAAACTGCAAAAAGCAGGAGTGGCTATCTTGTTTGGAGATAAAATACATTTCAAACCCAAACAGATTAAAAGAGATAAAGAAGGTCACTATATATCCTTGTACAAGGAGCTATCCAAGAGAAAAAAATTAACAATCATAAATATTTATGCACCGAACTCTAATGCAAACAACTATATAAAACAAACATTATTGGACATGATAAGCCAGTTATCCATGAATACAATAGTAGTGGGGGACTTCAATACTCCACTGTCACAAATTGACAGATGAACTTTACAAAGAATCAAAAAGGAAATACTTGAGCTTAATCAAACTTTTGAGCAAATGTACTTATTATATGTCTACAGAATTTTTCACCCTACAAAGCGAGAATAAACGTACTTCGCAGCTGCTCATGGATCATTCTCCAAAATAGATCACATTCTAGTCCATAAAACAAGCTGAAGTAAATGCAAAGGAATTGAAGTTATCCCCTGCATACTATCAGACCATATTGTCTTGAAACTGGAGCTGAATAGCAGAATAAATTCCAAGATCCTCACAAACACATGGAAATTGAACAACACTCTGTTAACCAACCAATGGGCCACAAAAGAAATTAAAGAAGAAATTAATCAGTTTCTACAACTAAATGACAACCCCATCACAACATACAGGAATTTATGGGACACAATGAAAGCAGTTCTGCGAGGGAAATTCATAGCAGTGAATGTATACACTCAGAAAATAGAGCAAACTGAAATAATCTAATGATAAACCTCAGACAACGAGAAAAAGAAGAGCAAAACAAACCGAATGCACATACTAGAGAGAAAATTATAAGGATCAGAGCAGAAATTAATGCAATGGAGACAAAGAGAACAATACAAACAATCAATGAATCAAAGAGTTGGTTCTTTGAAAGGATAAATAAGATCGACAGACCCTTAGCCAACCTTATCAAACAAAGGAAGGACAAGGCTCAAATCCATGCTATAAGGAATGAAAATGGGGAAATCAGCACGACCCAGAAGAAGTCCAAAGGATCATAAACACGTACTTTGAAAATCTATACTCCAAGAAGATAGAAAATCTAGAACAAATGAATAGATTCCTAGTCTCATATGAACTTCGAAAGTTGAATGAAGAGGATATAAAAATGTTAAATAACCCTATATCAATCTGGGAAATTGAAAATGTAATAAAAAAAAAACCTACCATCAAAAAAAGCCCTGGTCCTGAGAGCTTCACTGCTGAATTCTACTAAACTTTTAAAGAAGAGTTAACATCAGTACTTCTCAGTCTCTTTAATGAAATTGAAAGAGAAGCAGTACTCCCCAAATCATTCCTTGAAGCAACCATCACGTTGATTCCCAAGGCAGGGAAAGATCCCACAAAAAAGAAAACTGCAGGCCTATCTCTCTAATGAACATTGATTCAAAAATCCACAATAAGATATTTGCAAACAGTATACAGTAAGTTATCAAGAAAGTCATACACCCTGATCAAGTTAGATTTATCCCATGGATGCAAGGCTGGTTCTACACACGTAAATCAATCAATGTAATACACTGTATTAACAGACTGAAGGATAAAAAAATCATACGATTATCTCAATAGATACAGAAAAAGGACTTGCCAAAACCCAACACTCATTTATAATCAAAACCCTACATAGAACTGGAATCAATGGACTTTATCTCAATCTAATACAAGCCATTTATGAGAAACCAACAGCCAACATCATACTTAATGGGCAAAAACTGAAACCCTTTACACTAAGATCAGGAACAAGACAAAGATGTCCGTTGTCTCCACTCTTGTTCAATATAGTGCTGGAAACATCCATAGCAATCAGGCAGGACAAAGACATAAAAGGAATAAAGATAGGTAAGGAAGAAGTTAAATTATCATTATTTGCTGTTGATCTGATACTCTATCTAGAGGATCCTAAAAATTCAACCAAAAGACTACTAGACTTAATTACCGGATTTGGTAGTGTTACTGGAGACAGGATCAATGCTCAGAAATCAACAGCTTTTGTCTACACAAACAACAGACTTACTGAAAGAGAAATTGGGGAGTCAATCCCTTTCACAGTAGCACCAAGAAAAATGAAATATCTAGGAATCAACCTAACAAAGGAAGTGAAAGACATCTACTCTGAAAACTATAGGACTCTGAAAAATGAGATAGAAAAGGAAATCAGAAAGTGGAAAGACATCCCTTGTTCCTGGGTAGGGAGAACCAACATCACCAAAATGGCTATACTTCCACAACTACTATACAAATTCAATGGAATTCCGATTGAAATCCCAATGGTATTCTTCACAGAGCTAGAGAAAATAATACAAAAATTCATTTGGAACCACAAGAAACCTAGAATAGCAAAAGCAATTCTAAGCAACCACGACATGGCAGGTGGTATTCCAATCCCCAATTTAAAACTCTACTAAAAGCCACTGTGATAAAAACTGCAGGGTACTGGCAAAGTGACAGACCCAAGGACCAATGGAATAGAGTAGAAGATGCAGAAACAACCCTGGGTACTCTAAGCCACCTTATCTTTGACAAAGGAGCCAAACATCCTCAATGGAGGAAAGATAGCCTGTTTAACAAATGGTGCTGGAAAAATTGGGCTTCAACTTGCCAAAAGTTAAAGCTAGACCTATCTCTTTCACGATGCACAAAACTAATTTTAGTATATGTGCTGCCGAAGCAAGCACAATGCACAAAACTAAACTCACAATAGATACAAGACTTAAACATTAAAACAGAAACAATAATCCTGCTGGAAAACAGGCTAGGTAAAACTCTTGGAGACATTGGCTTAGGCAGAGACTTCATGAATAAAACCTCTATAGCCCAAGTTCTAGCAGAAAGAATCAACAAAGGGGATCTCTTTTTACTGAAAAGCTTTTGCACAGTAAAAGAAGTCCCTGACACTGCCAAAAGACCACCAACTAATGGGAAAATATCTTTATTAGTTGTTTATCAGACAAAGGGCTATTATCTACAATATATAAAGAACTTAAACAGACCAGCCTCCCCAAGTTTAAAGACCCAATTCAAAAATGGGCATCTGAAATGAACAGATACTTTTCAGAGGCAAAAGTTAAAGCAGCTAAGAAACATATGAAGAAATGTTCAACTTCACTGGTCATTCGAGAGATGCAAATGAAAACAACACTGAGATTTCATCTCACTCCACAAAGAATGGCCACTATTACAAAATCAACCAACAATAAATGCTGGCGAGGCTGTGGGGAGAAAGGAACCCTTGTCCACTGTTGGTGGGATTGCGAACTTGTGCAACCTTTGTGAAGATATGTGTGGAGATTTCTCAGAAAATTAGGACTAGGGGTCCCATTTGACCCTGCCATCCCCCTGCTAGGAATATACCCAAAAGAATTTAGAAAATCACAGTGGAAAGATAGATGTACACCCTTGTTCATAGCAGCTCAGTTCGTGATAGTTCAGTCTTGGAAACTACCCAAATGCCCATCAACTGGAGACTGGATAAAAAAAAAAAAAAAAAAAAAAAAGATGTGTTTTTTCTTAAATAAATGGAGTACTATTCTGCCATAAAGAAAGACAAGATTGATTCATTTAGGTGCAAATCGATGCGCCTGGAGGACGCTCTAAGTAGTGAAATCAATAGAGCACAGATAGGTAAATACCAGATCTTCTTGTTGATATGAGCACCGGTAGATGCAAATGAGCTCTAGTAGTATGACAATCTTTTCAGAATGGGACATTTCCAAAGGAAATTTGGTGTGAGGATGTAATGAGGGGAAGGAATAAATATGATTCTGAAAGAAAATAAGAGTATGTATATAGGGGGTGGGGAGGTGTGGGTGGGGATATGGATAAAAATGAGAATTGACTGTGTCATATATTGGTACAAATTCCCCAATGTTATGTGTGAGTGTGAGATGTATGCAAAGTGAACCAATAAAGAATGCAATTAAAAAAAGAATTAAAACACTATTTAATTTTTCTTTTTTACTGACTGCATTTCTCTGCTTCCAAGTCTCTGTGACTATAGACAATAGTTAGCTGCTTCTGATGTCACTACTGTCCTTGAAATTTGTATAAGTATAGCACTGTGAATAAACTCGGGGCCTGCTCAGCATTGACTGAGAGGTCCTCCCGATCCCATTATTCTATCTTCTTTCTTTTCTTAGCTGCACCCTTCGACTTTGCAAACCTGCTGTTTTGTCCGGCAGGCTCCGGCAATTGGCGCCCAGTGCATGGCCTGAAGTACCGAGGATAAAAGGTGTAGGACGCTGCGAGTGGGGCCCAAGTTTTTAAAGTTGAAGTGCAGTGAAGGTAAATATAGTCAGGAGTAATAAATTATGGGACAAAGGAATAGCCATGATTTGTTTATTTTAGATGTGCAGGATACTCTGAGAAAAAGAGGGACCAAAATAAGTAATGGTCATTTAGACAGAAGAAAAATATTAGATAAATATTATGCTGTTCATGGGGTAGAGAAGATACCCACAGAAGCTTTATCCTTATGAACCTTAATTAAGGAACTCCTTATGCAAGTTTTGAAAAATGTGCTTAAAACTAGAGATACTAAAGTTAGACAAGCTCAATTAGAACACTTTTTGAGTTTTGTGGCAAAAGTTTTTTTTTCGTTTCCTGATAAAGGGACTGTTACCTTGGAGATATGGCAAGTGGTAGGAGACAGTTTGCATGATGTCCATGACCTGAAAAATGTCCAGGTGGATGCTTTCTCTTTATGGAACTTGATTAGAGGTTGTCTGGACCCTAGGCATGAAGGATCCCAATGGGGATCCTCTCCTATAGCCCAAAAGGAAGAGGAAACCAGTAAGGAAGAAAAAGTAAAATCCATAGATGAGGATGCTCTAGGGCAGGAGGAAGAAATTTCCATAGAGTAAAAGAAAAGAGGAGGTACCATCTGGTGGTAAAGAAGGAACAGGTAAAAAGTATTTTTATCAGGAATGTGGAAAAGCTTAAAGAAAAATAGGCAATGGAAAATGATTATGAGGATCCTTGTGCCAGCTGTGTTCTTCAGAAGAGAAAAAAAAAATCACCAAAAGAAACAGTTAAATTACATGAAACTAGAGAAGAAATACTTAAAGACTGGTTGACGCTGGAACAGAGAGATAAAAGTGGAAAAAAGGATATGAAAAGAATATGTTGGAATTTGGGGGAAAATAGAGGGCATAGAACAACAGGTTAAGGATTTTGTTGATTTAATAAGAGCACCTCCCTTAAGCAATCACCCTTAGAGGTGCCACGTATGTCCATCCCAGTGCATAAACCTAACCAAAAAGTCCTCAGCTTTCACCCTTACAAAAGGCACTAAAGCAGGCCACTGATCAAGGTGAAACTATGGATGGAGATTTCATCTGACATGTCTTGTGGTTGTTAATGCTTCAGGGCAAAGAAAACATGAGTCCATTCCTGTTAAACAGCCACAGTCACCTTGTTTGTTCCTTGAGACTTCATCCTATCCCTTTTGGTCTTGGTTTCACTATGATTTGGCTATAAATTAGATTGGAATGATAAGGTCTACAAGAAAGGGTAAAAATAATAACTATGAAATGTCTAAAAGTTGTTACTATAACTAGAGATGGTCTAACATTGCTCTTCTTTTTTTATAAATTGAATTATTTATTGGTACAATTTATATACATCTCAAAATCATGTATAACATTGGAGAATTTGTAACAGTATGTGACAAAAGTTAATTCTCATTTTTACCCATATCCCTACCAACCCACACCTCCTCACCCCTTTTATACAAGCTTTTATTTTCTTTCTGTATCATATTTATTCCTTCCCCTCATCACATTCCCACACCAAGTTTCCTATAGAAATTTTGCACTCTATAAAAGCTGTCATACTTTCTAAAGCTCATTTGCATCTACAGGTGTTCATGTAAAACAGAAGATCCGGTAATTGTCTATCTGTGATCTATTGATTTCACTTATTAGTATATCCTCCAGGTGTCTCCATTTGCACCTAAAGGGATTGAGCTTGTCATTCTTTATGGCAGAATAATACTCCATTTTATTGAAAAAAAAAAAAAACATCTTCTTTATCCACTCTCCAGTTGATGGACATTTGGGTTGTTTCCAAGATTGAGCTATCACGAACTGAGCTGCTATGAACAATGGTGTATATCTCTTTCCAATGTGACTTTTTAAATTCTTTTGGGTATATTCCTAGCAGGGGATAGCCAGGTCAAATGGAATCCCCAGTCCTAGTTTTCTGAGAAATCTCCAAACAGATCTCTACAATGGTTGCACAAGTCTGCAATCCCACCAACAGTAGAGAAGGGTTCCTTTATTCCCACAACCACGCCAGCATTTATCATTGGTTGATTTTGTGAGCACAGCCATTCTTTGTGGACTGACATGAAATCTCAGTGTTGTTTTAATTTGCATCTCTCGAATGACCAGTAATGTTGAACATTTCTTCCTATGTTTCTTGGCTGCTTTGATTTCTGTCTCTGAGAAGTGTCTGTTCATTTCAGAAGCCCATTTTTGAATTGGGTCTTTAAACTTGGGGAGGCTGATCTGTTTGAGTTCTTTATATATTGTAGATAATAGCCCTTTGTCTGATACACAGCTAGTAAAGATTTTTTCCCATGTTGTTGGTTGTCTTCTAGCAGTGCCAGCAACTTCTTTGGCAGTGCAGAAGATTTTCAGTAGAATGAGATCCCATTTGTTGATTCTTTCTGCTAGTTCTTGTGCTATAGAGGTTTTATTCATAAAGTTTCTGCCTAAGCCAGTGTCTCCAAGAGTTTTACCTAGCCTGTTTTCCAGCAAGCTTATTGTTTCTGTTTTAATGTTTATGTCTCATAACCACTGCAAGTTTAGTTTTGTGCATGGTGAAAGAGATAGGTCTAGCTTTAGCTTTTGGCAGGATAAAGCCCAGTTTTTCCAGCAGCATTTGTTAAAGAGGCTGTCTTTCTTTCATTGAGGATGTTTAGCTCCTTTGTCAAAGATAAGGTGACTTAGTGTATCTGGAGTTGTTTGTGGGTCTTCTACTCTACTCCACTGGTCCTCGGGTCTGTTACTTTGCCAGTACCATGCAGTTTTTATCACAACGGGTTTATAGTAGAGTTTTAAATTGGGGATTGTAATCCCCCCTGGATGTCGTGGTTGCTTAGAATTGCCTTTGCTCTTCTAGGTTTCTTGTGTTTCCAGATGAATTTATGTATTATTTTCTCTAACTCTGTAAAGTATACCATTGGAATTTCAAATGGAATTGCATTGAATCTATATAGTAGTTGTGGCAGTATAGCCATTTTGACAATGATGGTTCTCCCGACCCAGGAACAAGGGGTATCTTTCCACTTTCTGGTTTCCTTTCTATCTCAGCTTTCAGAGTCCTATAATTTTCAGAGAAGAGTTCTTTCACTTGCTTTGTTAGGCTGGTTCCTAGATATTTCATTTTTCTGGGTGCTACTGTGAAAGAGATTGACTCCACAATTTCTGTTTCATTGAGTCTGTTGTTTGTGTAGACAAAGGCCGTTGATTTCTGAGCATTGATCCTGTATCCAGCAACACTACCAAATTTGGTAATTAAGTCTAGCAGTCTTTTGGTTGAGGTTTTAGGATCCTCTAGAGTATCTTATCATCAGAAAATAATGACAGTTTAACTTCTTCCTTTCCTATCTTTATTCCTTTTATATCTTTGTCCTGCCTGATTGCTATGGCTAATGTATCCAGCACTATATTGAACAAGAGTGGCGACAATGAGCATCCTTGTCTTGTTCCTGACTTTAGTGTAAAAGGTTTCAGTTTTTGCCCATTGAGCATGATGCTGGCTGTTGGTTTCTCATAGATAGCTTGTATTAAATTCAGATAAAGTCCATCAATTCCAATTCTTTGTAGGGTTTTGATCATAAATGGGCGTTGGATTTTGTCAAATGCTTTTTCTGCATCTATTGAAATAATCATATGTTTGTTTTTTGTCCCTGAGTCTGTTAATATAGTATATTACATTGATTGATTTACATATGTTGAACCAGCCTTGCATCCCTGGGATAAATCCGACTTGATCAGGGTGTATAGTTTTCTTGATAACTCTCTGTATTCTGTTTGCAAATATCTTATTGAGGATTTCTGCTTCAATGTTCAATAGAGAGATTGGCCTGTAGTTTTCTTTTTTCGTGGGATCTTTCCCTGCCTTTGCAATCAAGGTGATGGTTGCTTCAAGAATGATTTGGGGAGTACTGCTTCCCTTTTGTTTTAATTAAAGAGGTTGAGAAGTACTGGTATTAACTCTTCTTTAAAAGTTTTGTAGAACTCATCAGTGAAGCTCTCAGGACCAGGGTTTTTCTTTGTTGGTAGGTTTTTTTTATTACATTTTCAATTTCCCAGATTGATATAGGGTTGTTTTAACATTTTTATATCCCCTTCATTCAGCTTTGCAAGTTCATATGAGTCTAGGAGTCTATCCATTTCTTCTAGATTTTCCATCTTCTTGGAGTACAGATCTTTAAAATATGTGTTTATGATCCTTTGGACTTTTTCTGGGTCTCTGCTGATTCCCCCATTTTCATTCCTTATAGCATGGATTTGAGCCTTTTCCTTCCTTTGTTTGATAAGGTTGGCTAAGGGTCTGTCGATCTTATTTATCCTATCAAAGAACCAACTCTTTGATTCATCGATTCTTTGAATTGTTCTCTTTGTCTCCACTGCATTAATTTCTGTTCTGATCCTTATAATATCCTCTCTAGTATGTGCTTTGCGTTTGTTTTGCTCCTCTTTTTCTAGTTGTCTGAGGTTTATCATTAGATTGTTTATTACAGTTTGCTCTATTTTCCGAGTGTAGGCATTCACTGCTATGAATTTCCCTCGCAGAACTGCTTTCATTGTGTCCCATAAATTCCTGTATGTTGTGCTGGTGTTGTCCTTGAGTTGTAGAAACTGTTTAATTTCTTGTTTAATCTCTTTTTTGGCCCATTGGTTGGTTAACAAAGTGTTGTTCAATTTCCATGTGTTTGTGAGGATCTTGGAATTACTTCTGCTATTCAGCTCCAGTTTCAAGGCACTATGGTCTGATAGTATGCAGGGGATAACTTCAATTCCTTTGCATCTACTTAAGCTTGTTCTATGGACTAGAATGTGATCTATTTTGGAGAATGATCCATGAGCAGCTGAGAAGAAGGTATATTCT
>PVIC010015384.1:0-35269 GCA_004025085.1 Thryonomys swinderianus
ATGAGGGGAAGGAATAAATATGATACAGAAAGAAAATAAAAGAGCATGTATAAAGGGGGGAGGAGGGGGAGTGGGTAGGGATATGGGTAAAAATGAGAATTAACTTGTGGCATATACTGGTACAAATTTCCCAATGTTATATGTGATTTTGAGATGTATATAAATTGTACCAATAAAGAATTCAATTAAAAAAAAGTTAGGCAAATAAAAATAATTTATACAGTTCTTATTGAAGCTAAACATATAGACAAATAAGGGAAAGATCTAACAATGATATCTGTAAAATGTAATTATATGTAAAATTATGCCTGATGACAAATAAATGTGAATATATAAATAAATGAGTAAAGTAGTGAAGGGTACATATCCTCCATAAATTTGTTCAAGATGAGAGCTCAGTGTGAGCACTGACCCTTGGAGATCACATGCCTATCTTTAAATTCCAAGAGCCTACATGAGAATTAGTGTACTCACTGGTCTTTCACCACGAAGTAGTGAAAAGGCACTTATCTACCTCCATCTGGCCTCCTCAGTCCTCTGCTGGCTGGTGGATAAGGCTGACTCCTGAAGGCATATCCAGAGGAGGCGAGTAGCTACCCACACACATATAAACAGCTTCAGAGTTACAGAAGGGTCTTGGGTTTCCTGTGGCTAGAAGGTGCTCTCAGTAGGAAGTATTACATGGATGCTTTCATGGTACGCTGCATGGCCCAGCACTATGTTCTCTGTCTGCTGAACTGAGTAGGTACAGATCTCTAGGTATACACACAAAGTGGACATAGCCTTCCATGATGGCTCTAGTCACAGAGAAGGGCTCAGTTGAGATTCATTTTCCTGAGATCCTAGGCATATTGTCACATTCATCTGTCACTGGGTGTGCTGGTATGAAAAAGCTGATTTCTTTAACCTTTTGGTCACCACTCCTTTCAAAACTTTTTATCTTTCCTCCTCATTTTTGTTCATTCTGGACTCAATTTTTCTTCCTGAGAGGCCTCACTTAACAACTCAAGACTTCCAGGAAGCTGCAAAGTAAGAGAATGGCCATAAGCAGCCAGAAGGCATCCTCAGTATAGGCTGAGAACTTGCATGTGTAATAATATTGCAACTCTGTTATAATTAAAAAATAATTTTCCTTTCTTGATGGTAATATTAATGATGTATTATTTTTATTGAGATAAAATTTGCATATATACTGAGGTGCACAGACTGTGGGTGTACAACTCTGTGAGTATTCAAAAGTTCATATGCTTGAACAGCCAACATCCAAAAAGATAGAGAAGTTTCTGTCACCTTCAGCAGTATCACTGGCTCAAGTAGTTGTCGAGACTTTTGCATCATGAATACAGAGACCTCTGGGTGTCTGGATGACTAAATGTGATAAAATGAATCCTGAGGGGATCCACTGCCTAGTTTCTCCATCAGAATGCCCCCCTTTCCTCAAAGCAAAGAATTTCACTTTTGAGGTTGAAAGGTAGGATCTTGCTGTTTCCCCCATGCCATCAAGTGCTCCTGACTCAAAGAACTTGGCTTCTTTTTTAATCTTTTTTTTTTTTTTTAACCAACCAAGCTCCCCTCTGCTCTAAGTTTTCAGGGCCCAGTTTTTCAGGAATTTCTTTTCTGGTGAAACTTAAATTTAAAATCACTGTTATACTGTTGGCTTTATTTATTTGAGACAGGGTCTCGCTTTGTAGTTCAGGCTGGCCCTCAGCTCACTATGTAGCCCAGGCAAGCCTCGAACTCAGCAATCCTCCTGCCTCTGCCTCCTGAGTGCTGGGATTACAGGCATGAGCCACCACGCCCAGCATTGTGGTATGTTATTGATGGCTGGTGGGCGTGAGTCACCACACCCAGCATTATATGTGGTTACTGGGAATCAAACTCAGGGCCTTGCACTTGCTAGGCAGGCACTGGAACCACTGAGCTAAATCTCTGGCCCAGGCTCTTGATTTTCAGTGTACAGCTAGGTAAAGCTCTCAACATTACCCAGGTTACAGAACAAATATTGGGCTGGGCTGCTTTGAAACTGCTTCTTCCAGATTAGTCTATCATCCTTAATCCCGGGCTCCTGAAAAGTCTCAGGACTCGAGCGAACTCTAGATAAATTTCCTGCCTAAGTATAACCCACATAGCCTGGAGTCCAACTGCCAATGGACTCCTTATTCCCAAGTGGAATCTCCTGAGTCTGTTTTTCACCTGCTTTATCAGGATTCTCATCTTTTGAGCTCCAACCAAAATCTCTCATGAAGCTTGTACAAAATTCTAGGTCTTCTCCAGCCAACACCTCTGCACCTTTAAACCCTTCCTATGGATCACTTCCACAGGCTTCTAAGCCACATGATCAGGTAACAATCATAGCAATGATCTCATTTCTCTGGTATCAAAATCTTCATTGCTACATCTGCAATTTAAAGGAGAAGACGTTTATATTGGCTCACATTTCATTCTCTACTTGGCTCCAAAGTAGGATGGGATGGCAGAGAAGCATAGCAGAAGAGAGGCTGCTTATCTCATTGTGAACAGGAAGCAGACAGCCAAGGCAGGAAGGAGCCAAGGAGACAGAGATATTCTTCCAGGCTATGCTTCCAGTAAACCAATGCTGAACAGACCCCACCTCAACATCAAGACAGCTATAGCACCCCCATCATCAGTGCCCTATGTAAGCCTTGCCTCTGAATACATGAGACTTTAGGGGAGACATGCAGATATAAACCATAACAGTAGGCTTCCTACATCCTCCAAATGTCCATTTTACTAACACTTCCCTGCTTTATTCCATGATTGTTCTTATTTGTTTATTTTGTATTGTTTTATTGGATATCTGAAGCACTACATTGTATACTGTATCCAACCATTCATTTCTTCATTCATTCATTCATTCACTCACATACGCCACAATATGAGTATTTGTAGCAAATATTCTTCAAAGTGTTGTGGATACATCAATAAAATAGAATTTTTATCCTATTTTTGATAGAGAGAGGGAGACAGAGAGAGAGAATAAACAAATGAGCAAATAAACAGATGTAAATCAGCAGAAGAGTGAATTCTCAGGTTAGTGGGTGCTATTTTACAAAGATGGGAAGGTTCCTCCTCAATAAGAGACAGTGCAGCACAGACTTGAAGATACATTAATTCAAGGCATCTTTCAAGGCAGAGAAATACCTTGTGGGTTCCAAAAATAGAGAGGAGATAAGTGAGACTGGAGTGGAGTTAGTGAGTGTGTCTCATAGTGCCAAGAGTGAGAGTCAGCAAGGGATGGTGGTGAGGGTATGCTGAAAGGCCATTTCACAGATTTGGTTGTCTACTCTAAAGAGTTGGGGAGATTTTCTGCCAAGAGGTCAGTTAGAAACTATTGCTAAAATCCACTGGACAGGTGCAAGTGTAATTGGTAGTAGGAGTAGAGGTACTAAGTTGTAGTCATTTCTATGCATATTCTGAACATCAAACTAAGATTTTTCTTACAAATTGGATGTGAATATGAGTGAAAGGAGTTGAGTCAAGTTTATTCAAATAGAGGTAATCTGCTTGGGACTGAGGAGTATAATGTTCATATTACTTAAGAATGTCTACTAGAGGTCCACATGACCTCTAACTCTACTCCTGGCCAGGCTGGATATATGAATCTAGAATACTGGAGAGATACAAATGACTCATGAAGGAATGAAAACAAGGAACTGTCGTCCAATAGATACTATTCAAACATGTGAGGTTGAGATGTCCACAAAGACAGAAGTGTGTGTTTGTTGACTACCATATATACTTAATGCCGAAACCACTCAAATATGTGACATATGAGTGAATGATCCAGTAATGACATGTCTGGTTTCTTTTCTGCCAGCTGCATTACTCAGAAATTATCAAGTCCATTCTTCTGCAAACTGTATCCCTGACAGCCTTGGAAAATATCACTAAGTTATAGAAACCAGAATACCAAGGTGACCTTACCCATTTTCTGCAAACTCATATGTACCTCTCCCAACTCAGTTAGAAGATGACCTCATTAGAAGTCAAACCCTTGCTTATGTGCATTCATAATTCATGAGGAGGCACAGGATGCTGCTTAGCACAAAGCCAGAGGACAGAGCTGATGTACCTTTGTGGGGCTGCTCTGGAATCAGAAAGCTAAGATCTCACTACTCTGCTCTCATTACTTATGGTTGCCTTTTGCCCTAAAATTGCAGAGTGATGGGAACTCAGTCACATCTGCAAAATTCAAACTTCACATGAGTGCCTCCTCCCCACTCCCATAACACTAAATGCTGCTATTGCTGAATTCACAATTTCTGAAATATGACTGTCTAGTGTGTCTACATTTCACTGCTGATATCTTGTTTACCCTCATTATTAAAACCTTCTAACTTCTCCTGCCTCTTATCAATACCCAGGTTCCCATCAAGTCAGAGCCTGCAGGGTTGTTTTAGGATTACAAAGACAGTCCTAGGTATCTAATGACAGAATTCTTAGGATGCTTTAGATTACAGCTTGAAAATGCAAAGGATAAGGAGAAGATAAAAGAAAGCGTGGTGGGGGGACTGATGGCCTGGTGACATGGTACCCACCCAAGAAGGCCTTTCCAGCAGTGTGGACAATGGGAAGCTGTTCTAATCAATCCTCTCCATTTGCTCTCAATTGACTAATCTCTTTATATACTACTTGTCCAGTAGTTTGGGCTCCAAAGCTGGCAAAGTTCTATTTCTTGATCTGAAGGATCAATATATTGTATTCATGAAGTTGAGTTGGTTGCATTTTATTTTTTTTAATGTTAAATTGTGTTAGAAAATCAAATTATACTATTTGATGATGTAAGCAAAAATTGAATTTGTGTCTATCATGTTTTCCCAACAATAGGTACACAATGAAATTTCTGTAATACTGAAATAATAATTGTTTTAATTACAGTAGATCCCTGACTTACACACTCAATTCATTCATGAGGGCTGGTTGTAACAAGTTAGTTGTAAATCAAGATTATTTTTCCCACACAAAATAATGGAAATATCCATAATGCATGCTGAACCTCCCAAAGCAACCCTTAGCTAATGTTTTCATCAAAAGAAAGGCTTGTGAGGGACAGAGATTTAGCACTGGTTCCAGTGCCTGCCTCACAAGCACAAGGTCGTGAGTTCGATCCCCTGGTAACCACATACAATGCTGGGTGTGGTGATTCACACCCACCAGCAATCAACCAGCAATCAGCACCACATACCACAATGCTGGGCATGGTTGCTCACACCTGTAATCCCAGCACTTGGGAGGCAGAGACAGGAGGATTGCTGAGTTCGAGGCTTGCCTGGGCTACATAGTGAACTCAGGCCCGGCCTGAACTACAAAGCAAGACCCTGTCTCAAAAAAAAAAGGCTTGTGTAATATCCATAATTGTGAGAAGCACCAATAATTTTACTAGTGTATTCATCAAAAAGTTATAAAATGTGCCTAGTTTACCAGAAACAACAATTTCATAGTGTACTCACCAGTCAAGTTAACATCTTTGGCTTGCAGGAAGGGAGGATGACATGGAAGGCAGTTATTGTTTGAAAGGGGCCTCCCCTTCCATAAGAATATCAGGAATCTGGATCTCTGGTGTCCTTTCCTCTCCTTGGAGTCCGTAGCCCACCTAGGACCTGTTTCTGGTTCACTAGGTCTCAACCTTTGCAGAACTAGAAACTGGTCTGAGATTGTCTGTGTCTTGTCTTTAACCCTGCTCTGTAATGTGACATGACAGTGTCATCAAGCAGGTGAATGCAACGATGGGCTTTTTCTCTGTCTGGGTGGGTCTTCTCTACAATGTTTATAGTTCTGTCCATTTTTTCAGTATTTCCTTTATCTCAGAAGAACTTTGCTGTGCTGATTGTCGATACACTGCTTCCTCTTCAGAAATCTTGGCCGTCATTCTCAGTAGCTCAGCCAGAAATCACTGAAATTCCTCTACAGACAATTCCTCTTGAGTGTTTCTTCACCAGTTCCCCACATTACCACTTTTACCTGCAAGCCTGTGAACTCTGCTATAGTGACAGTGTCATCAACCACATGGTCAGCTGAAGGCTCTGGTTCCTCTACACAGCCCTGAGTCTCTCTCCTGTATAATTTTAGGTCACACTTGCTTCCAGGAAGATCTCAGTGTCCTTAGAGAAACACTGGCCCAAGATTTCTCGATTAACCCCATGCAGGAAAGGATGTTGTAATGTTCCTTCCATTACTATTTAGGGGTTATATCTGTATCAGAGACCATCTAGAAGCATTTTGTTAAGTTTCTTTCTGCACAGCTTCTTAAAATTAGCTATTACTTGTGGATCCATGGGCTACAGGAGAAGAGTTTTACTAGGTGGGAAGAACTCAACTGAGAACCAAGGGAATTCTTCAGCCAGTTCTTCTAAATCTCACGGGTAAGCAGGAGAATTGTCCATGATAAGAATAAACTGGAGTGGTAAACCTTTGTCCTCTAGATATTTCTTAACAGTAAGACAGAAAGCTTCCTTGAGCCATTCAAGTAAAAGTACACTTGTTATCAGGCTTTTGCATTAGATCTCCACATGACCCCTAGCCTATTCTTTATGACTATATTTTCTGAACACACTAAGGCTGTTAAACCAAGCCAGGCTTCATCTTGAGGTCATCACTTACATCCATGCACAGCAATAAGATTAACCTATCCTTCATAGACTTGTGGCCTGGCATTTTCTTCTCTTTCTGGACAACATATGTTTTTACAGGCATTTGCTTCCAGAAAAGGCCATTTTCTTCACATCTGAAAACTTGATGACAACAAAAACGATTTCTCTGTGTCCTTAAAGTGATGCATGTAATTTTCAGCAGCCCCTTTATCACCACTGACTGGCTCACCATGCCTGGTTATGCTGTGAACCCTGGTTCTTACTTTAAAATTGTGAAACTACCCCTTACTAGCATGAAATGTTTCACCATTATCACTCATTGATGAATTATAATTTATAAATCTGCATTTATAGCCTTACTTTTTTTTTTTTTTACAAATTATAGACTCAGAGTATAAACTGCCACCTGCCTTTCATTTATCTACACTAATAATAGCTTTTCTACCTCATCTTACATTGTTGGTCATGACTTACTACTTTGAAGAATACCCTTAGTAACACTAGCATCCTTAAATAAAACTTTTCTCTGTAAGATTGTTGGGATGATGGATTGAGACATGCTATACATATTAGTGAGATGGGTCATAAAAACACTACTCTCATATATTGCCACAATTTACTTCTTCATTTTGATTGTGATTTCTTTCTTTATCCCTCTTTCCTTAGTTTCTTTTCTAGCTTTTGGGGGGGGTGCATTTTGATATCTGCAATTGTAGCAATTATATAAAGCAATGATCAAAATTACATCCACAAATACATGGGCTTAAGACTGACATATACATTTATATATGCTTTCTGGCATCATGATTCTTTGTTTACATCCACAGTATTTAGGCCATAACTCAAGATTTTGGCTGTAAGTTAAAATGAAAATTCTGGTCATAACCTAAATTGTTCATATGTGAAGTTAGTCATAACTCAAGAGTCTACTGTATTTGCATTACTTTTATAATTAAGAACAAAAAATCTGATTACAAAGCAAACAAGTATATTGAAAAATCCCATTCTCCCTGTACAAAATTCTTATAGTTTCATTACTTTTTCAAGCAACAGCAGGTACCTGTTGATTTGTTCTGCATGTAGGCTGGGATCCTTCACCCTGGGTCTCTTCCTCTTGGTCTAAGAACACTGTTTCTTCTTCTTGATCCTCACTCTCTTCAGAATAGGAATCAAACACATCAGCATAATACTCTTCAGCTACACCTGGGTCTTCTGGGATATCTGAAATAAAATAGAAGCAATAATCTCAGTCACTACAGCAATATGAAACTAGGATCCTCTGTGTTTTCCCACAAGTATATATTTGTTTGCACTAACAAAGCTTCAGTGAACTGGAGGGCTTTCCCAAACTCAGAGAAATGAAACCAAACATGGAAAAGATTACTTCTATTTGCAGCTACTTTGTTTTGTTTTGTTTTGTTTTGAGACAGGGTCTCGCTTTGTAGTTCAGGCTGGCCCTGAGCTCACTATGTAGTCCAGGCAAGACAGGGTCTTGCTTTGTAGTTCAGGCTGGCCCTGAGCTCACTATGTAGTCCAGGCAAGCCTCGAACTCAGCAATCCTCCTGCCTCTGCCTCCCAAGTGCTGGGATTACAGGCGTGAGCCACCACGCCCGGCACTGTGGTATGTGGTATTGATTGCTGGTGGGTGTGAGTCTCCATGCCCAGCATTGTATGTGGTTATCGGGGATCGAACTCAGGACCTTGCACTTGCCAGGCAGGCACCAGAACCACTGAGCTAACCCTCTGGCCCCTTGATTCACTTTTTAATCCCCTTTCTGTCCTTTCTCCCATCTCTTTCCCATTTAAAAGGATTGCCTCATTTCCTATCATCCATCTTTTATTTTGTTCTCTATTTATATTTTGGGTTCCTCACATAAGAGAAACCATGAGAAAATCTGGTGTGTCTAATTTGTTTCATTTAACATTATGGTCTCAATGTGCATCCATTTTCCTATAAATGAGCCAAATTTATCCTTCTTTATGAGACAGCAATACTCCATTATATATAAATACATGTTCTTTATCCATTGATTTGTTGATGGACATATAGGTGTCTTCAAAGATTTAGCTCTTATAAATTGTGCTGTTATCAACATGGGTATGCACATATTATTTTAATATAATGTATTTAACTACTTCAGGAAGATACATAGAAGGGTAATATTGGGTCAAATAGAATTTCTAGTTTTAATTTTATGAAGAATCTCCACATTGATTACCAATGGCTATACTAGTTTACATCCCACCAACAATGTAAAAGAGTTGTGTTTTGCCCACTCCTTCTCCACATTTTATATTTTGTGCTACTCTTTGACTTATAAGCAAAATTATTCTTCTGAATTATAATACAAAGTGCTGTTTTTCAATCTGCTGATGCTATTTTCTCTCTAGAGGACACCAAAATCAAGGTTCAAAATCTTCCTCTATCATCTTCTACAGAAAAGTCAGGATGAGGTTTTTAAATTTACCAAGCTTCTCCTTGTCCAGTAAAAGAAGGCAATATAGCTGAGTAGCTATGAAGATTCAACAGTAAGATGCTTATGAAATCATCTGTGTGTAGGGAAACTTCATACAAATGTTCACTTGATTTTTACATATGTACAAATTGTCTTTGTATTGACTAAAGACAGAACTCTTTGAAACTAAAATACTTAGTGGGTATCAAGTTTCCTGCCAAGAGAAGACTTTAAAAAATCTGTTTTTCACTTAAAACACATGAGATTATACAGTAGAATCCATCATCCCAAAAGACAAAATTACATATATCCAAATCCATTATACCATATCTGAGGAAGGGACACTGAGAATACTGTACATTTAGCAATTTCACCTAAACCTGTTTTCCTTTCAGATCACTGACTTTAATTTGCATGCCAGGTAAGAAAATATATGTAGGCTTATATGTAGGAGAAATTTTTTTTTTTTTTTTTGCTTTTTTTGAGACAGGGTCTCGCTTTGTAGTTCAGGCTGGCCCTGAGCTCACTATGGAGCCCAGGCAAGCCGCTGCGAACTCAGCAATCCTCCTGTCTCTGCCTCCCGAGTGCTGGGATTACAGGCATGAGCCACCACGTCCGGCATTGTGGTACGCGGTGTTGATTGTTGGTGGGCGTGTCTCCACACCCAGCATTATATGTGGTTACCGGGGATCGAACCCAGGTCCTTGGGTTGCGAGGCTGGTGCCAGAACCACTGAGCTAACCCTCTGGCCCAGTAGAAATGTTTTGTAAAAATCTTCATTCAACTCCCATTCAGAAGGACAAGGGTATCATAGAACAAGTACATAGAAACAAAAATCTGCTGAGAGTTTTCCAGTCTTGTCATCCAAGAGGTGCATATGTTGAGTGGAGCAGTAGATAAAAGGAAAATTTTCATATGTTCTCTTCTGTCTCAGCCTTTGCTTTACCCCTTTCTTAATCTTGGTGTCTCCTCCAGGGTTTCCCATGAGCTGTCCATCTCCTGCTCCCTTCTATTTTCTCTCCCTTTTCTTGACTCTTACTTTTTCTTATTCTTTTACAGTTATTTATTTATTCTTTCATATTTTCTTCCTCCTCTCTTTACTTCTCTGTCTCTTCTTTCTTTCCTGGAATATCATCTGAATCGTTGCCTAGAGTTACAACAAAACTTTCAGGGCTCAAGAATTATTCCCATGAACTACAAGGGACATATTCAGGTGTTTTCCACTGTGTATTCTTTTAATATTCTGTTTTCATTCATTAAAGGATCTTCTAATCCCTAAGTTTAAAAACACGCTGGCTTTGAATGGTAGTTTGGGCATCACAAAGACCCACATTTTAAACAGGACTCCAACAACAGCTGATAACATTGAGCATTAGATTTTATGTACTTTAATTTTCTCATCCATAAAAGGGAGATTATCTCTATTATCTAGATGATAATATCTACCCCATAGAATCATTGTGAACATAAAATAGTATAAGAGGTGCAAAGCACTAGTCATTAACCAATGTTGCTTACTATTGGAAGCAATAGTATAAATACTGTGGTTTTGTCTGTTAATACCGAACACTAGGAATAAATATAAAACTGAATAATCACAAATATATGCTAAGCATAAAATACTTCTGTATTTATCAACAGTTACCTCCCAAAATTCATACAAAACCAACTCAAATGAGCAATAAAGAGTGACACCTCTCTGGTTTTCCAACAGACTCCCAGGAATCCATAGGCATGTACTGCATACCACACTGCAGTCTCCTACTGTCTTTCCAGTTCTGGTCCACTGGGGTCCTTACAATGCAAGATGACAAACATGTTCTACAAAATGGTAACTAGTAATACTTTTAGGCTTTGCAGGTTATATGGTCTCAGTCACTACTACCCAACTCTGTCTTTGTAGTATGAAAGCAGAGAGATAATGTATAATTGAATTATTTACAAAAGCAGGTAATAGACCAAGTCATATCTGTACAACACAAACAAGACTTTCTTTTCCTAAGACACTAAATCTCAGTGCCTCCTCTTAAACATGGCTATCATACAAATAGTGTCTCAGTCCCTCTCCCTCTATGATCGAGAGTTCCCTCCTAGGAAGGGAAGAAATGGTGAGAGGAAAAATGCCTTTCTGTTCTGTCTTCCATCTAACTCATGCGATGGTCTGGGATGAATGCTTCAATAGCTCTTAAGTAGGTGCCACTGCCTTGATGCAGCTCATTTTCAAAGGGAAAAGTCAAAAGAAATATGTCTGTTTAAACTCTGTCTGTTAAGCTTCATGTTTCTGTAAGTGGGCACAGTCTAAAGCTTTGTTAAACTAAGGCTCATTTCTCCTGCCACTGAAGGGAAAAATGGGCTGTGATAAAGTTTTAATTTCCTCACACCCTGAGAGATGCACTGGAGTGGACTCCAGATATCTATGCTGGGTGAGCAATGACAGAATGTGTTATAGAAGGAATCCAGTAGTGGTCCCCCAAGCTTAGACACCCATGTTGCAAGTTGGTGTGGAGAGAAAAAGAACTAATCACCCTGTTCTAGGTGATATTTTTCAGACTCTTCAGTGAAGGTCCAAATAAATCCCCTTCTCTAATGAGTGAGAAGCAGGCTGTGGGCAAGACTTGTTACAATGTGTGGTTCTGGGCCACCCTCAAAGTCGTTGCTGGAGGAGGTCTCAGATAGGGCCTGAAAATTTTCAGTTCTTATAAGTTTCAGGACTTGATGGTGCTGTAGGGTGCAGGCACCACTCTCTGAGAACTGCTATAAAATACAACCAGTTCACATAAAAGTACAAACATATAATACTACATAGAAGCATTAAAATAAAACACGTTTTATATTATCTCCACACTTTCAAATTTTTCTATGTTAAAGGTAAAACATGAATGACAGATATAAACCTTCATCTAGAAGAACCTGAGTTGTGTTGTTAGTTATCTTAACTATTTACAATCTACGTAGCTGTAAGCAATGAGATGATCCCAGTTTTATTAATAGTGAAGCACAAAACTAAAGATGAATTAAGATGAACAGTCACAAGTGACAACTTCCATATCTGTTCAGTACTGCACACCTTTAATGCACATTCATACCAACTATTCCATTTGATCACTCCAAAGACTTTGCAAGTTAGACAAGGAGGATATGTTTCTGGGCACTTTTGAAATAAGGAAAAGTGAGAGGGTAACAAGCAGCCAGAGGCTACACAGCTGCATGCATGTCAGACACGAAATGAGAATACAAATAATCTAAATCATATTTTTCCTTCACCAAAGTAGTCATACTTTATGGTTAGTTGGGAATTTTCATCTCTACTATTTTGAAGTATGAATATCTTCTGATATTCTGAAAGATACTCTGAAAGATACTGGACAAGGAAAGAGTTCTGACTGAGAAGTTTAGTCATTCTTGCAAACCACCTTAAAGGAGCTAAGAATATTGAAAGCCTGGGACCTCACTCAGACTCAGTCAACTCTCACCATTCTTAAGATCTGCTCACATTTGAGTGTACATCAAAATCAAATTGAGGGTTGTTAAAACACATTCCAGACCTTCACATCCAGCGTGCTAGATTAAAAGGACAAGGACTAAGCCCAAATTCTGGATTTTTTTTTTTTTTGAGACAGGGTCTTACTTTGTAGTTTGGGCTGGCTCTGAGCTCACTATGTAGCCTAGGCAAGCGTCGAATTCAGCAATCCTCCTGCCTCTGCCTCCTGAGTGCTGGGATTACAGGCGTGAGCCACCATGCCCGGCACTGTGGTATGTGGTATTGATTGTTGGTGGGCATGAGTCTCCACACCCAGCATTGTATGTGGTTTCTGGGGATTGAACTCAGGACCTTGCACTTGCGAGGCAGGCACCGGAACCACTGAGCTAATCCTCCGGCTCCTAAATTCTGGATTTCTAATGACACTGCACTTCTGACAACCCACTTCGGGGACTACCTCTCAGTATCGTAGGGCCGTCAAGGAGAAAATGACATCCAGGTGTAATTGCTGAATAAAAATTTTTATTTTACTTCATCTGTTATTGTATTAGTACTTTAAATTTCTAAAATGATCAAGCCATCTTAAAGACCTAGGTTTTATAAAACAAGAACTTTGCTAAAGGAAAAATCAAGTTTTCTCTTTAAAAAATTGTTTAGTGGGAGGGCTTCAGCCTGTGTACCTTGGCACTATCCTGAATGGTCCGAGTCACTCACACACCCCGTGCATGTGTGTAAAGGCTTTCCAGAATGCTTCTCAATAGAGAATCACCAGTAAATACCCACAGCATTAAGCACAATCTTCATAGAAACATAAATCTCAGGCCCTTTCTATCCCTGACCTAGTGAATCAGAAACTAGAGGGATAGTAGTCTATGATGTATTTTTAACAAGCCCTGAAGGGAATGCTAATGCATACTTAAAGATGTATCATTACTGGTACATTTGAGAAATACTAATTCAGCACAACAACTGAAATTCAATGTGAGCTCAAATAAAAATAATTTCTATAACTATCCCAGATAGTTACTAAGCTCCATGTCCTGTTCACCATGGTATCCCCAGTGCATGATACCAGATACTCAAAACATCATGCTGAATAGATGAATGTATAAATCTGCAGGAGATAAGAATCTTTAAGGTACAAGTATCACCCATAAAGAACTGTCTAATGCTGGGCCAAAGATTTAGCTCAGTGGTTCTGGCACCTGCCTCGCAAGTGCAAGGTCCTGAGTTTGATCCCCAGTAACCACATACAATGCTGGGTGTGGTGACTCACACCCACCAGCCATCAATACCATATACCACACTGCCAGACGTGGTGGCTC
Source organism: Thryonomys swinderianus (assembly GCA_004025085.1). Classification (NCBI taxonomy): domain Eukaryota; kingdom Metazoa; phylum Chordata; class Mammalia; order Rodentia; family Thryonomyidae; genus Thryonomys; species Thryonomys swinderianus. The sequence goes on from PVIC010015384.1 coordinate 13,874, forward strand.
ACGCCTGTAATCCCAGCACTTGGGAGGCAGAGACAGGAGGATTGCTGAATTCAAGGCTTGCCTGGACTACATAGTGAGCTCAGGGCCAGCCTAAACTAGAGTGAGACCCTGTCTCAAAAAAAAAAAAAAAAAAAAAGAACTGTCTAATGCTTTTTTTCCTTGAAGGGAAGCAGAATAGGAGAGGAAGAGGACAGGAAGGAGATAAAATATTTTCCTCCTAAGAATTCCAGCTTTTCTTTTTCACATGCTTTTGACTAATATCTCAAATGTGGCTATGCCTTTAAAAATCAAAAAAAGTCCATCACAGGGCCAGGGATTTAACTCAAGTGGTACCACACCTACTTTGGAAGTATAAGGGCCTGAGTTCAAACAAGGGTACAGAAAAAAAAAGTCCATTACATTTTGGATCTTGAAATTCCTGCAAAAGTCCATGAGTTAGGGGATTGGTTCCAGCCCATGATACTACTGGTAGGTGCTGGAACATTTAAGAGGTAGGCTTTGAGGAGTCTCATATCACTAGGTGTGTGTCTTCAAGTGGGATAGAAAACCCCTTTCTCCTCTTCTTTCACTTCCTCCCCAAGATATGACCAGCTCTGCTCCTTCATATGCTCCCCTCCATGATGTGCTGCTCCCCACAAGAACAAAGGCAATGAGGCCAACATACCATGGACCAAACCCTCCAAAACTGTGACACTAAATGACACTTTTCTCTGTATTGATTGATGGCCTTGATATTTGATACAGTAACTGAGATTTGAACAGCACATTTAAATACTAAACTTTCCACAACAGGCCTAGCAAGTTTGAGGATTTAGGATGACCCAGAGTGAGGTGGTCCATGCTGTTAGGCTGTGACTTTCTCCAGATGTCCCAGACTCCACTTCAGCCACAAGGTCTTCCTGCCCTCTCTGAATATTTAATCAAGTGTTAGAATTAATATTTCCTGGGCAGGATGACCTAATGACTTGTGTTCTGGGGTACTCAACAGATTTACTTGTATCATTTATCTGGGAAGTTCTACAAATTGTCTCACTGTGTCCAGCGTATAGGGTAAATTGGCTGTTTATAAAGGAAGGATGCTACTTATTTTGTCTTTGGTGAGGTGGATTGGGGGTGGATGCAACTCCCAGCAGCAGACGGTTGCCCAGAGATGTCTTTCATTTTTCCTTTCCTTGTTTTCTGAAGAGGAGAACGGCAATATTACATTATGCCAGGAAATACTGAATAAAAACTATTAAAGACTGTATTAAGAACAAGATATATCAATGTGGCCTCTCCGAAGACTATGTTTTCTCACTGAAAACATTGGAACTCAGAATGATAACAGTTATTACTGACAAGTTATGTCTCAAAGAATTTGTTTCCCAAAAAATGACATTTATAGTGTAAGAAAGATTCCCCAATTTCATTTTAAGATAAATGTCTTAAGTAAAAACAGCATTTGTCATATGTAGAGAAAAACCCATTATTAATATGTTATAACATCTCAAAATGATAGAGAAAAAGACAAAGCCTTGAGAAGGAACATAAACATAGGCATTGTCTGTGCATGGCTGTATCTATTTTTCCTGGGAGCTCATGTACATTAACTAGGAAAACAGTTTTGAAGCCCAACTTAATTGATGTTATCAGTTGTTCTGAGAAAAACCACCTTCCATCAGCAGAGGTGACAAAGAAGTCATGACTAAGAGGACAAACTATGAGATCAGGCTAAAGTTCAAATTTTGCCTCTGGTGGTTACTGACCACGTGACCTTGGGCATACTATTTCACTTCTCCAAGCCAGTTTTTCACTTGTAAATGGGTATAATAGAGACTATGAATGATGCACTCAAACCTGCTTACCAGAAACACTCAGAAATATAACTGTCATGCTCATCCTCCAGCTGCTCTGAGTTTGCTTGCTACATTACCCAGAGAATTTTCATAACAAGATGCCACCAAAAAGTACTTTTTGAAAAGTCTCAGGTCATGGGGAGTAAGTGGAATCCTCTGAGGCCCCCTCCTTGGCCACTCTTTCTCAGTCTCTTCCCAAGACTTGCTCTGTGTATACAAGCCCCTATGGCTGTCTATTGTTCCTAATGTCCTCCTCTAATAGGTAGGATTAAAGCCCTCCCTAACAGCCTCATTTATCTTAGTCATCTCTTAAAAGGCTTTATCTCTAAATATTAACAGATTCTGAAGGGCTGAAGATTAGGGCTTCAGTATCACAGTTTTAACAGCACACAGATGTTCCAGTTGCAGAGAACTCCAAAATCAGAGAAGTTGCATTATCAAGGTGACTTACTGTTCTCCAGGATAGTTTTGACCAATGATCAACCTGAGATAGAGCCCTGTCTGTATCGTTATTCTTTCCCCAGTGCCCTCTGAGTGACCAGCCTGGTGCTGGTGTCCACCTGACCCCCCACCTTTACTCAGCCTCTACACCTATCCTGTCCAGATATGGCCAGCTACACCCACCTAAATCCCCCAACACTTAGCTGTTGCTACAACAATAAACATGCACCAGCATATCCATTTTGGGCACTGCTTCTAAGAAGTTCAATCAAAGACTTGAGAATGGCATAACAGTACCTTAATTCATTAGTATAACATAAAATACTATAGAAAAATAAGTGATTCTATGCAGCAAGATACATGTTCCTTACAGAAAAAGTGCCAGATCCCAGAAAGGTCACATTCTTTTACACTATTACTTTAATCCTTAAACTTCTAGAAAACAATAGAGTCAATACCTGTGAACACTGCTGAAATGAGCCCTTTGTTAGGGATTAGCTGTATCTTACACAGGTAAGTCCCTTCTCTCTGGAGATCCAAAATACCACTCAAAATCTCCCTGAAAGGCTCTACTTGGCATAATATCCAAAACACAATAGTTATTCAATAAGTACTAGTTGTCATTACTTAGCAAGAAGTAGGCATCATTACTTAGCATGTTTGTTTTAGCAACAGAGAAGTCTTATGGAATTGTATTTGGAAACATAGCTGATAAAAGTACAGGGGAAGAAAATATGATCTTTTTTTGTGACCATCAATTATAATATTCAAATCAGTTAGATGAAGAAATGCTTAAGAGATTAGAAAAGTATACTTTTGGGTGTGCTCGGATGGGTTATAGCTCCCACTTATTTCTTCTCTGGCACTGGCCCCCAGTCTGCTTCCCTGCTGCCATGAATGGAATGTCTTTGCTCCACCACACCTTTCCACCATGTTTCTGCCTTGGAGTTGGATTACCATGGACTATATCCCCTGAAAACATGAGCCAAAGTAAACATCTCCTCTTTAAGTTGTGGATGTCATCTGTACTCACTGGCAGAAGAGCTAACTAATGTACCTTCTGCCAGAGATAAGACTAAGGTTAGCCTTACTCCAGAAAGGGGTAAAGGAGAGTGGGAAAGATCAAGGTCAATGAGATGGTAGAAATCCACCTGCTTTGGAGATGCCAAACTCAACAAACATTTAGTATAGGGAAAAAACTTGTTTTTAATATCTGGAGAGGAGTGGAATAGCCTGGAAATACCAGGAGAGGCTGAGAGAAGATTGCAGTGAGTGGCCAAGTATTCTTTTTATGTAGATAGATCTTTTAGACAAGCTTCAGTTTGAGTCAGGCTTCCCCCATCTCCAAGGAGTAGAGATGTTCAGGTTGGCATGTAGCATCATTGCTGGTACATAGAGGAAGCATTTTGCGTAAATGGTGAACAGCAGAGCTAGAATGAAATCACTCCTCAGGAAGAAGTAACATGTTCTCCAGGAAGACCGGTGAATCCCAACTAGATAAAAAGCAGTCCTAAAGTCCCAGCCTTCCATTCTCCCTAGATCTCCCTAGAGCACACTTTCCCTGCATTCCAAGGAGAAAAAGACTGACTGAAATTTTATTGATTTGGAAAAAGTATTGTGCCAATTTCTGAAGTTTGATTCAAACATACATTACATTTTATTCTTCCTTTTCAATTTTTAAAAGTTGTCTCTCCCCCACTGTGAGCCATAAAATAGCTTATGTTGGGGTTGTTCAGTGAGTCATCAGCTTGCTGAGGATTCTGTTCTTATGTGTCTCAGTTCCCAGTGGCAGGCATGAAGATTGCTCACTGGGGCTCAGGAGTCATAGAGAATGAAGGGCACACTCTAAGACCAGCGATGGTTCCTTTCCATGATGAGTCATCCCGTGTTATGGCCACTATGGGCCCCTGCTGGAGCTCCCGGAGAAGCTATTATTCCACATTCCAAATGGCTGCAGAATCTCTATCTCATTACAAAGAGCCATGTCCTGGGCCCATGGGAAGCAACTATAATTTTCAATCACCATAATGTTTAGCGGGGCAGGAGGCTTGTAGCAACATATTTACTAAGGAACATTTTGGACAAATATTCAGTCCAGAAAAGAATATGGACAGCCCCCAGTGAAATGAACACACTCATAACCTGAGGAAGAAATGAACACTCCAGATAAATTTGTTTTTATTAGTACAAATATTTGTAGCACATGCAGTTTATAATCATCTTGGGGAGCAGGTACATGAATAATACAGCTTAGTTCTTGTTTTTTAAAACCCTTTTCTCCAGCCTTCCTTCCTCCTCATCTAAATCCATTTTCTCTATTTTCATTCATATTGATATTGTTAATCACATTTATGTCATAAAATTTTTACATTTAGTGAGGTATTAGGTTCCTGTCCGTGGCATTTCTTTATTCTACTTACTTCTTCTTCCCCTCCCTTCTCACCTTCATTCTCTTGGACCTCTTCCCATTTGCAAGAGGTCTACACCCTTGTCTCCTATCCACCCTCTGTTTCATTCTTTGTATTTTTTCTTACTCAAATAAGAGCTACTCTACAGTATTTAAGCTTGTATCTGACTTACACTTCATAACATCTGTCCTCAGAGCTGAGTAGGATTTCATTATGTATAGAGAGTGCTTTCTTTACACAGTCATCTGTTGATAGGTATACATACAGGTTGCTTCCAAGTAAGCTTTAATACCAGCTCTGCAATCGCCTCCAATCACCCACCTCTATAATGTACTAAGTTGCTGCCCATAAGCAGCAAATATTGCCTAAAGCACTAACTATGGCATGCTCCCCTCTCAATGGCTCCCCAACTACCTATAAGACTCAGTATAGCCCAGTGGAGGCTCAGCAGTGACATACACTGCCTGCAAGCTGCCTGCTTGCCACTAGACCCAGGCTAGCTGACCCAGGGACCTCCATCCACCCCAGGCATGTCTGGGTAAACCCCGCAGGGGCTGTGCAGTGGCTCCACCACCTGCAAGTAGCTGGCCCCACTCTGGACTCTGGTTAGATGCCCCCTGCGAGCTCCACTCCTCCCTGGGTGAGTCTGGGTGAGCACCACAGAGGCTCGGCAGTGACTTCTGTCAGCTGCAAGCAGCCAGCGTACCATCAGACCAAGGCCAGATGTCCCCTGGGAGCTTCACTCCCCCTGGGTGAGTCTGGGTATACCCAGCGGAGGCTGTGCAGTGACTTCCACCACCGGCAAGCAGCCCGCCTGCTATCAGACCCAGGCCAGCTGACCCAGAGACCTCCATCCACCCCAGGCGGGTCTAAGTAAACCCCACAGAAACCACACAGTGACTTCTGCCACCTGCAAGCAGCCTGTCTGCCACCGGACCCAGGCCAGCTGCCCCATGGGATATCCATCCACCTGAAGTGATTCTGGCCCACCTGCCATTGGACTCAGGCCAGAAGCCTCGTGGGAGCTCCATTCCTGTTTGAACAAGACTGGATAAGCGCCACTTAGGTTGTGCAGTGATTTACAGTGTTCACCAGCACAACAGATATGAGAAAAATTTCAAGAATTCAGGCACAAGGGTCACCACCACAGGGTAATTCAGGGAAATGGAGCAAAATGAAGCTCAATCTCCAGGACTCTTGAACTGGCAACAAAAGCAGATCTACTAAAATGGAAATCAGAAGTGATCTCTGAGATGAAAACAAATGCTATCCACAGTGAAGAACTTCATTAAAGGAGAGATCAGGAACATCATAAAAGCTCAGATAACAAAAGCAATGGAACATTATAAACAGCTTCAAGCAGAGGTCCAGGTGATCAAAACAGAGTGAAAGTTTTCAAAGTAGGATGAATGAAGCAGAAAACCAAATTTCAGACCTAGAAGACAGGATCATAGCCAATGAACAGGAAAGGAATAACTTATGGAAAATGGCAAGGGACCATGAGAAATCAATCCAACAGCTCCTAGATGACTCAAAGAAAAATAACATAAGGCTGATTGGAGTCAGTGGAAAAAGCAGGAGATGGTGCAAAAGACATTAAAAAAATGTTTACAGATATAATAGAAAAAAACTTCACAGGAAAAGGAAAAGAATTGGATATACAGATAAACGAGGCATATAGGACTCCAAAAGCCCGTGATATTAAAAAGTCTACACCCAGGCATAAAATTATCAAGGTTCCAGATATCCAACAAAACAATGAAATATTGAAAGCAGCTAGGGAAAAGAAAAAAAACCACATACAAAGGGAAGCCCATCAGGATCACAGCAGATTTTTCAGTGCAAACACTCAATGCAAGGAGAGCCTGGAGGGAAGAGTTTCAAGCATTGCAAGAAAACAACTTCCAACCTAGATTGATGTATCCTGCAAAACTATCTTTCAAAATTGATAGAGAAATAAGATACTTTCATGACAAAGAACACCTGAAAAACTTCTTAATTACAAAACCTGCACTCCAAAACATTCTAAAGAATATCTTGGAGAAAAACAATGCAGATCACAAACTCATGAGACTTGCAGAGTGAATTTAGTGAGCAAGACACAAAACTGGAAAGGAGAAAAGCAAAGTTAAAAAAAAAAGCCAAGAATAGGATAACACCATGACAGATATTAATCAGGATATATTGTGATAGCCATTAATGTTAATGGCCTCAATAGGCCAATTAAAAGACACAGACTGGCAGAATGGATTAATAAACAGGATCCTACAATATGCTGCATACAAGAAATGCACCTAATTCAGAAAGAAAGCCACAGACTGAACATAAAAGAATGGAATACAATTTTCCACGTGACAGGAAACTGCAAAAAAGTAGGAGTGGCTATCCTATTTGCAGACAGAATAGATTTCAAGCCAAAATTAAGAGAGACAAAGAAGGACATTACATCCTTGTATAGGGAACAATCCAAGAGAGAGAGATGATATTTATAAATATTTATGCACCAAATTCCAACACACCCAACTAGATAAAGCAAATATTAACAGATATGAAAACTCTACTAAGCACTAATACAATAGTAGTTGGTGACTTTAATACCCCACTGTCACAACTGGACAAAAATCAATAATGAAATACTTGAACTGAACCAAATCTTTGAACAAATGGACTTAATAGATGCCTACAGAGTACTTCATCTGACAAAATCAGAATACACATTCTTCTTAGCTGCCCACGGGTCATTCACCAAAATAGACCACATACTAGTTCACAGAACATGTTTAAGTAAGTGCAAAGGAACTGAAGTTATCCCTGTATACTGTCAGACCATAATACCATGAAATTGGAGCTGACTAACAAAGGAACCCCAGATAATCATAAATACATGGAAATTGAATAATACTGTGCTGACCAACCAATCAATCACAGAAGAAATCAGGAAAGAAGTTGAACAGTTTTTACAATTAAATGATAATCCCAGTACAACTTACAGGAATTTATGGGATACAATGAAAGCAGTTCTATGAGGGAAATTCACAACAGTAAATGCCTACACCAGGAAAATAGAGCAAGCTCAAATAAACCACCTAATGCTAAACCTCAACATACTAGAAAAAAAAGAGCAAAACAAATCCAAAGTTCATACTAGGGAGGAAATTATAAGGATCAGGGCAGAAATTAATTCAATGGAGACTAAAAGAACCATACAAAAAAAATCAATGAGTCCAAGAGTTGGTTCTTCAAAAAGATTAACAAAATTGACAGATCCCTAGCCAACCTTATCAAACCAAGGAAGAAAAAGGCTCAAATCTAGGCTACTAGGAATGAAAAAGTGGAAGTTACCACTGATCCAATAAAAGTACAGAGGATAAGAAACACATATGTTAAAAATTTGTATTCCAATATGATGGAAAATGTAGAAGAAATGCAAAGATTCCTAGACACATATGAATTTCCAAAGCTGAATGAAGATGATATAAAAATGTCAAATACACCAATATCATCTTGTTAAATCGAACATGTAATTTAAAAAAAAGCTACCAACAAGGAAAAGTCCTGTTTCTGGCTTTACTGCTGAATTCTACAAAACTGTCAAAGAGTTAATACCACTACTTCTCAAACTCTTTAATGAAACTGAAAGGGAAGCAGTACTCCCAAATTCATTCCTTGAAGCAACCATTTCCTTGATTCCAAAAGGAGAAAGACAAAACCAAAAAAGAGAACTACAGCTAATTTCACCAATGAACATTGATGCAAAAATCCCCAACAAGATACTAGCAAATAGAGAATTATCACAGAGAATTATCATGAAGATCATACACCCTGACCAAGCTGGACTCATCCCAGGGATGCAAGGATGATTCAATATATGTAAATCAATAAACACTATTCACTATATTGACAGACTCAAAGACAAAAACCATATGGTCATCTCAATAGATGTAGAGAAAGCATTTGACAAAATCCAACACCCATTCATGATCAAAACCCTACCGAAACTTGGAATATATGGACTGTATCTCAACCTAATAAAAGCTATTTATGAGAAACCAACAGCCAGCATCATCCTAAATGGTAAAAAACTGAAATCTTTCACACTAAGATCAGGAACAAGACAAGGATGTCCACTGACACCACTCCTGTTCAATACAATGCTAGAAACATTAGCCATTGCAATTAGACAATTTAAAGAAATAAAAGGAATAAAGATAGAAAAAGAAGTTAAACTGTCATTATTTGCTGATGATATGATACTCTATTTAGAAGGCCCTAAAAACTCCACCAAACAACTACTAGATTTAATCACCAAAGTTAGTAACATAGATGGATACAAGGTTAATGCTCAAAAATCAATCACATTTTTATACAAAAATAATAGGTTGATAGAGAAAGAAATTGTTGACTCAGCCCCTTTTACAATAGCATCCAGAAAAATGAAATATCTAGGAGTCAATCTAACAAAGGAGGTAAGGGGACTCTACTCTGAAAACTACAACACTCTGAAAAAGAAGATTGAAGAGGATATCAGAAAATGGAAAGACATCCTTTGTTCCTGAATAGGAAGAACCAACATCATCAAAACGGCTTTACTCCCACAACTGCTATATAGATTCAGTGCAATCCCAATTGAAATACCAATATCATATTTCACAGATCTAGAGAAAAGTATCCAAAAATTCATCTGGAACCACAAGAGACCTAGAATAGCAACAGCAGTGCTAGGAAACAAGGACAAGTGCACAGCTGACCCCTGAGTAATCAAAGGTTTGGGAGATTTGTAGACACAGCAGCAACTGGGTAATGGCCTATCCTCCTCACACTTATCTGTTACATGAAATTTGTTGCCTAAAGTTAGATCAAAAGAAAAAACAGCAGAACATTCCATCTCAGTTACTAAGGGTTGAAAAAGATGAAGACGCTATCTGCCAATAGTAAAAAGACTAGTACAATCCTACCCCTGTTGTAACCAATCATGTCCCTGTGTGTGTTACCTAAAATTATCTATAAAAAGTGTGTGCTACAACAAGAGGTGGGTCGCCAGCTTGCTACGGTGGACCTCCTCTATAAGCAGTGGAATAATACAGTGCCTTTGTTGATTACATTCTGGCGTGCTTACTGACAGCGTGGAGACTTTGGGGCCCAACAATTGGATGCCCTAGATTGGGTCCTAGAGACTTGATTTTTCTAATGTTTTCCAGGATACTTATCATATGTACCTGTGAGTCAGAATTTGGGCTTTTGTGATCTCGATATTCTCCATCTTTCTCCAAATTCATTCTTGCTTTCTACCTTAATTTCTTTAAAGTGCTGCTCCTTCCAGAATTTCCATCTCCAGAATGGTAGCTATTAGTCACATATGGCTATTACCACCACTGTGGCATATCTTCAACATTGTGGAAAAGTCTGAGGTAGCACAATTACTGAGTGCCCTTTCTCTATCCCTGCTAGTCAACAGCCTCCAGTTCCAATTTGGTTAAGGTCAGCAATGGCAAAACTTTTAGAGGCTCAGTGCCCAAACTACAACCCAAAACCCACTTATTTATTGCAAAATGCCAACACTGTAACTAAATCTGAATATCTGATGCTTGGTTGCTGGGGAAATCCTGGGACAACTTGGTTCATGGATCAAGAGGAATGTCTCTGCATCACCACTGTGGTACGTGTGCCACAAGCTCTGCGCTAAGACTGCCCTAGAATATGGGCCACTTTTCTCCACCCCTCAGTTGTTCTTCTGGCTAGCACACCACCCATCATAGACCATCCCCACCTTGGAAAGAGAAGGTGGAGCTTCAGCCCTTGCAGGACTCCCACTCTCTTAGATTGGAGTATAGGAAGCAACATTTTACACCAGCTATTGTGTAATAGCTAGCAACACACCAAACCTTTTAATTATGTGATGCCTTTCTGTACCTCCTTTTGTACAATATCTATATGTTGGGTTTTAAAATAAGCCCAAGCCCACCCTATGCCTCAGAGAAAGGCACTTCCCAGATCGCCAGCATACAAGATCCTTCATGGCAGAGCAGGGATCAAGTCTGCCTTATCAATAATATCACTGGCTGCAAAAACTGAACCTCAAATGCAAACAAGGCATTTATGATCTTGGGAAGTTGCACAGCAGTTGCTTAGTTTTACAGCTCTGCAATGTTTCTCTCACATAACAAGCTATAGGTTGGTACCTTGACCTTTTCTAAAATAAACCCCTCAAAACTAGGGCTAAAATTAACTATGTTGATTAGCTTAGCCTACAGCATTACACATGATGCTGTGAAAGGATAATTTTCTTATCCAAAATGCATATTCATGACCCTTTCTGTACGAAGGGCTAAATTAAGTACAGTACTGTACCTTTATATATATAGGACAGCAGGTTGTGCTATTTTCCACCAAGTGACATCTCTATATTTGACTGAGTGCACTAAGGGCTCTCCTCCACTCCCCCTACACACACACACACACACACACACACACACACACACACACACACTCCAGAAATAATCCTTTTGGAAACATGTCTCCCTTGAGATACAGATTCTGTGATTTTTATCTTATGTGTCAAGATGATTCTTTTCTCTCAGGCAAAACTATAACATGTCTCTGAACTATTTTTCTTTGGAGACAAAAAGCCAAAATTACAAGGTAAAATTTGTCTATTCTCCACCAGATTCAGAGAAATGAATCCAGGCATGGAAATTCATTCTTTCAATGGGAATAGAAAGAGCCTGCATGGAGACTGAGTGAGTTGATCTTGTAGCTGGATGCTGTTTCTTGGCAGAAAACAGCTCATTCTGCTTTAGACTCTTTGAGCTTAGACATCTCATGTAAAAATGGGAATAATAACAACTTACCAACTGAAAATTGAGTCTGGCCTGTACGATTTTGGGTTACTATTCTGCTCTAAGACATTATGGCCTGGAGTCACGGACTAGACTAGTGTTGTAGTCACTTTAAGCCTCTCTAACAATGTCATAGACTGAGTGACTTAAACAACAGGAAGCAATTTCTCACAGTTCTAGAGCCTGAGAAGTTCACAGTTAATTATAAGGGCACTCCCCCTGGTTTGCAGTCATTCTCCTCTTGTCTCTTCACATGCCAGAGGGTAGAGAGACAGCAAGCAATCTTGAGTACCGGTGGGATGGTACCATTACCATCATTAGAGCACCATCCTCATGACCTATATCCTAAATGTCCCATATCCAAGTACCTCTCCACTGGGGACTCAGGGGAAGTATCCTATCACAACCCATATGCTCTGAAGTCAACTAGGGAACTTGATGAAGTTGGGATTCCCAAATTTCTGACAGACTTAAGGGTGACTGAGAGGATATTAGCCCCAGAACCACCCTTAGAGTAGCAAAAGAACAAACCACTGTTTTCTATCTTCCTGGTATTTGTCAAGAAGTGAGATGATAACTAAGATTTTCACAAAGCTGAGCGATTTAAACTGCTACCAAAACAAAGCTCTGTTTCCTCTTTCTTCCTTCATTTTGGCTGTTTCCTCATTAATAGTTTCCTTCATGCAATAGGAGTGTATTTGGCAACTTGTTTATTGGCAGAGAGAACATCTTGCAAGCCAAACAGGATTTCCACTTTGATAAAGTCCTGGAGCCACAATTTCTTTTCCACCTCCAGCCTCCTGCAAAACATGTGTCTCACAGAGGCAGCCCTCTCTGTTAACTAGCCAGCTGGAGGTAATCAGGAAACTGCTAGAAGATCCTTGTTGACATAAGACTCTTAGCTTACCAGTATGAAGAGTTTCCTCTTAATACAACAAGATGGGCCAAGGACCACAAAGGAAAACACAAGGGGAACCTACTTCACAGACATGGTGCTCATGGTGTTCATTTAATATTTTTGTCAACAGAATTATGTACCATTTATATTATGTAAGACAAATTTTTCTGCTCATAGTAGAAAAATTATTTATTCTAAGGCTGGTATTTTCCTGGATATCATATTCACTCTTGAACTCTACAGTGCCTGTTGAAATAGTGTAACAGTAAGAGAGAGAAAAATAAACTCAAGTTTTGTTTTGTTTTTTGCAGTACCAGGGATCGAACTCAGGCCCTTGTGCATCCAAGGTTGGTGCAGTACACCTCGAGCTAAATCCTCAGCCCTGTTTTTGCTTTTTGAGACAGGGTCTTGCTTTGAAGTTCAGGCTGGCCCTGAGCTCACTATGTAGCCCAGGCAAGCCTAGAACTCAGGAATCCTCCTGCCTCTGACTCCCAAATGCTGGGATTACAGGCATGAGTCACCACGCACAGCATTGTGGTATGTGGTACTGATTGCTGGTGGGCATAAGTCACCACACAAGGTATTGTTGTATATGGCTACTGGGGTCAAGCATTGCCCTTGCACTTGCTAGGAAGGTACTGAAACCACTGAGCTAAATCTCTGGCCATAAATTCAAGTTTAAAAGGAGGACTTTATTACTATATAATCTGGAAAATCTTCTGTTTTTATGTTCATTTATATTCCTATATGTCCATAGAAAGAGGAAGAGAGAGAGGAAAGATGTTTATACACACATACATATATGTGGGGCAGGGAGGAGAGAGTTTTTTAAAAAAGAATTGACTAAATTTGCACAAGTATGGGAGTGGTAAATCCAAATCTGCAAGGAAGGCTGTCAGGCCATGCCAGCAGGCTGCAAACTCAGGAAAGAATGTCTGGGACGAATTCCTTCTTCTCTGTAGAAGTTTACCCTTTTTCTCTTCAGGTTTTAATTGATTGAATGCATTATGCAGGATAATCTGCTTTATTTGATACATACTGATTTAAATGCTAAGTACATCTATAAAACACTTTCAGAGCAAAATCTAGACTCTATTTATTTATTCCTTCCTTCCTTCCTTCCTTTCCTTCCTTCCTTCATTCCTTCCTTTCCTTCCTTCCTTCCTTCCTTCCTTCCTTCCTTCCTTCCTTCCTTCCTTCCTTCCTTCCTTCCTTCCTTCCTTCTTTCCTTCCTTAATGTTTTCTGAGACAGGGTCTTGCTTTGTAGTTCAGTCTGGCCCTGAACTCACTATGTAGCCCAGGCTGGTGTCAAACTCACAGCAATCTTCCTGCCTCTGCCTCCCAAGTGTTAGGATTACCGGTGTGAGCCACCATGCCTGGCATTGTGGTATGTGGTGCTGGGGATTAGCCCTGTAATTGCCAGGCAGATGCCAGAACTACTGAACTAAATTCCCAGCCCTGAGCTCTTTTAATAGCCAGAAATCACATTCAACTTTTTGTAAAGCTAGGTAATTTAGACTAGGTTTCCCAGAAGAAGGCTTTAGATGGAGAATTCTGTGAAAGGCGTTTATAGGCAAGGCAGCCCTCCACAGGACTGACTGGCTCAATCCCATGAAAGTCTAAGGATAAATCATAGGGAGATACCAGACAGGGGCTGCCTCTTGGGGCTGGGAGTGTGGGAGTCAAGTATATATTCTCAGGCACAGATCACCCACACCTCTACTTCTTAGTTGTTGACTCTTGAACCAACTCTCACTTATATTCATCATTTATATTTTGTCTAGCTCCATCAAATGGTAACTTTGCATTTACTCAACCAGAATTCCAAACCCAGATGAATCTTCACTTCACACCAAGCACACTCAAATCCAGCATTTTGGTCAGTTCCTCCAGAATGGTTAATCTCCTTCATCCTTCCAGTTCCCCAGTCTCCAGATTGGCCCTGGCCCTTTTGTTCTGTCCTGACTTGCTCAGCCATGGTGTTTCACTTCATTTTTAACTAATAACTTTCTCAAGAATTCACCACTTACATGAAGAAAATTCTGAAATCACAAGGTTCACTTTCCTCTCTGTTAGTATTCCAATCATCATTCCTTTAAAACATATGTTTGTGCACCATCCTTGACCTCCTGCTGCAAACACTGAGCAAGCACAGGGCAACCCACTGATTTGCATCAAACTCCTGTCATAAACAGCAATGCTAAGTCATTCTATTAGAAAATTAACGACTCTATTCAATAACTAGAGGGAAACAAAGATGGTGTAGTTTTGCAAGGTAATAGTACTATAAGTCCTTGTCCCAGTGAAACCTAAAAAAGGTTTCCATAGAGGGAAGAATACTTCTCTTCAAATTTACATTCCCAAGGCTCTCGGTGTATTTATCAGTATGTTTAAGACACAAAGGAAAAGACAGAAAAATGACTGAAAATAAGGTTCAGCAGACCACAGCCTGCAAGCTGAGTATGAAAACAAGGTTTGGATGGAAAACAGCAACAGTCTGTATCGCCTATGGCTGTTTTCTCCCTACAGTGCCAAAGTTCAATAGCAGGATCGAATATTTCTGACAGAAGTGCTATGTCAGAAAGCCTAAAATACTTATATTGACCGTTTAATAAAGTTCACCAACTGATTATTTTGACAACAAACAGCAATTCCACTCTAAATAAATACTGTACATAAATCATGGATCTGGCAGCAGCCCTTTGTTCAAATCCCTGGTTGCTTCCAAAGCAGCCATCCATAGTAAACATGGAAGCCCTGTGATAGTTCATGGTCAGCGCAGCAGAGAATCTCCACTGTGGACCATAGGGTTTGTCACCTGAGAAAAGTCTTGCTAAGCTTGTTCTGAATGTTAATTTCACTGTGCACATAAATGCATGTGCCTAAACAAAGATGAACATACCATCACTAGACATCATATATATAAGCCACTAGATGGCTTATAGTTAACAGAAATGTTGTTATGTGGTACATTACTGTATTTCTGGAAAATACACTACTACAAGTCAACTAGGTCAAACTTGGGCTTGAGCTCTCCAATTGGAGAAGTTTTTCTCCCAGGTAAGTACACTCTTGACTCTCCCTACAAAAATGTTATGTCTTGCCAGGCATGGTGGCTCACACCTGTAATACCAGCATTTGGGAGGCAGAGGCAGGAGGATTCCTGAGTTCAAGGCTTGCCTGGACTACATAGTGAGATCAGGGCCAACCTGAACTATGAAGCAAGACCCTGTCTCAAAAACAAATGCTATGTCTTAAGAAAAACCACATATGTACAACATAATGAATAAATATAGAGCAAATACTTATGAAAGTACTAGGCCAAGAAATTCATAATCAAATGGCAGAACTGCCAGTAGTACCACCACAATTCTTCCGGGATAGAGTGCCCGATAACTGGAAAACATCAAACTGAAGCCCTTCAAGAGTAGTGCAGAAGGCATACCAGAGCATTGGAGGAATGGATGGAGGAAAGAGGAAGATAAGTTCCATCACTACAGAGGGTTTGGGTTGACAAAACAGAACAAAGGCACCCAAATGAGCAAATTGGTTAGATACCTGCCCGGAGGGATCTCAGAAGACAACTCAGCTTCTCACTGAGAAACTGAGTCCCAGACCTGAAATGGGAGAAGTGTGTGGAACTGGAGGCAGTGGCAAAATTGCCAGACAGTATCTCCCTGGAGGTCACTCAGGAGGAAAAGAAAATTAGTAAGTGAAGGCACCACAATTAACAGTCTAATTACAGTTACCATTTTGGGAAGAGGTCCAAACTTGAACTCTCATAATAAAAAGGTGTTCCAGACCTTTAGGGCCACTCTGGTCCAGAGAGACAGAAGAGAAAAACTATGCAGTCACACTGGACTAGGACTACTTTTAGCTGTGTCAACAGAGAGGGGGATTTAATTTGAAAAGTAGAAACCTGGTTCACCCAAAGTGAATGGTAGCTGAGTCATACCCATTATTGAGGAAGAGTCACTCCCACACCCCAGGCCCATTTTTTACTCTCTTTCTTCCTCTCTCTCTCTCTCTCTCTCTCTCTCTCTCTCTCTCTCTCTCTCTCTCTCTCTCTCTCTCTCTCTTCTCTCCTTCCCTTTTTCCTTCCCTCCCTCTCCCTCTCCATCTCTTTCTCCTTCCTTCCTTTACTTCCTTCCTTTCTTTCTCTTTCTTTTTTCTTTCTTTCTTCTTTCTTTCTTTCTTTCTTTCTTTCTTTCTTTCTTTCTTTCTTTCTTTCTTTCTTTCTTTCTCTCTCTCTCTTTCTTTCTTTTCTTTCTTTCTTTCCTTCTTTTTTCTTTCTTTCTTTCTCTTCAGTTTCTCCCAGGGCTACTTTGCTACCCTAAGAGAAAGAAGGGAACAGATGAACAGCCACAGTGGGCTGTTAGCAATGCATCAACAGATCAAGGGCATTTATGTTATGAAATAGAGAACAGGCCCAGGCAACTCTGCTCCCAGGTCCACTCAGGGCCTTGACTAAAAAGAGCTGGAGACAACCACTCTACCCTGTGACTAGATATAGGCACACAAGGGGTCCAGGATGGCAGCAGGAAAGGAGCACTTGCCCCTCCTTGAAACATTGGACACTCACAAAAAGTGCACATAGCAGCTGAGAAAGCTGTGTGAGCAGGATCACAGAGGGGAGACATGCGCAAGAGATACAAGGAAGAATGTTAATTGAGGAAAGGGCCCAGACCTCAAACTTCAATAGTTAGAAAGCTAAAGACCAAGTAAGAGTTAAGAGAGACTACAGCAGTTGGTGTGTTGGGATCAACATGAAACCTGAACTTGCAGTGTTAGGAAGGGTAGCTCAGATCTGTAGAACTGTACAGAATTCAGGACTACCAGAGATCTGGAGCTAAATTCTGACCTTCTAGCCAGAAACTAGCTTGAACTGCAGTGAACTTGAGCAGCTCACTGAGATTATGTGACTTGGATTTACAGGCTGTTGCCCACATTGTCTGCCAGTGACATAGAGACACACTTTGAAAGGGATCCCCCTTTTTTTTTGTTTTCCTTTTTCTCTTTCTTGTTTTCCTCCTTCTCCTCCTCCTCCTCCTCTTCACTTCTCTCCTTTCTTGTCCCTGCTATTGTCCTACTTTTTCTGTTTTCTTTTTCTCTGATTGTTCTTATTCTAGGAAGGTGAATACAGTTTCTAGTTGCCTTGTTGCTGATAGTTCCCCCTGTTGTTTTTTTAATCTTTATTGGTACTTTGTATATACACATCATGATCAAAAATAATATTGGGAATTTGTACCAGTATAAAACACAACTTAATTCTCATTTTTTCCTGTTCCCCTACCCATCTCACAATCTCCACCCTCTAAATACATAAGCTTCATTTCCCTTTTCTTATTACCATCACATTTTTTCTTTACCCCCTCATTGCTCACTTCTAGATGTATGCTGGATATTGTGAAATAGTCTTCTCTGTTTTATATTTGTTCATTCTGTCTCTTCTTTCCTCTGGATTTCACCAGTTTCCAAAGGTTTGACTAATCTTCCTGTGTTCTCTGGCCCTACTTCTAACCTCTTTCTTAATCTTTTTACCTCTCTGTCTATCCCCCCGCCATGAACTCCCTCTAAATCTTCTTTCCCAGAAAATGAGCCACTATATTGAATGTTTTGTATATGGTAAACATAATTCTGGCTAGTCATTAATTTTGATATGTGATCACAAGTCAAGTTTATGAGGTAAGTGTGACCACAATGTGTATATACAATGTGCCAATAAAGATAAAAATAAACAAAAAAATTGTCAGACTAGTGGCTGCCACAGTTTATCATTCTCTGGATTGTTTTTGATGTGGTTGTTGATAGTGATTGAAATAGACTGGCAGAATGGATGAAGAAGCAAGATCCAACAATATGTTGAATTCAAGAAACACACTTAATTCAAAATGAATAGATTGAAAGTAAAACAATAGAAAACAATTCTCTGTATGACAAGAAACCAGAAAAAAAGAAGGAATGGCTATCTTATTTGCATGGGAGCTCAAATAAACAACCAAATGCTAATCTCAAACTCCTAGAAAAAGAAGAGCAAAACAAATCAAAAGCTTGTACAAGGGAAGAAATTTAAAGGATCAGAGGAGAAATCAATGCAAAGGGGACTAAGAGAACAAGACAAAAAATCAACTAATTGGGGAAGGAATAAATATGATTCTGAAAGAAACTAAAAGAGCATGTATATAGGGGGTGGGGAGGTGTGGGTGGGGATATGGGTAAAAATGAGAACTGACTGTGTCATATATTGGTACAAATTCCCCAATGTTATGTGTGATTGTGAGATGTATGCAAATTGTACCAATAAAGAATACAATTAAAAAATCAACTAATTGAACAGTTGATTCTTCAAAAGAATAAATAAAATTGACAAACCCTTAGCCAAACTTATCAAAAAATGAAAACAAAAGGGCCGAATCCACACAATTAGGAATGAAAGGGTGACATCAGAACAGATCCAGCAGAAATTCAGAGGATAATCAATAATGACTTTGAGAAATTATAGTCCAAAAAGACGGAAAACAGAGAAGAAACTGACAAATTTCTAGACACATATGAATTATCATAGTTGAACAAACAAGTTATAAAAATTCTAAATGCTCCTATATCAATTAGTGAAATTGAAAATGTAATTAAAAATTTCCTGAAAAAGAAAAGTCCTAGTCCTGAGGCCTTCACTGTTAAATTCTACAAGAAATTTAGGGAAGAGCTAATACTATTACCACTAAAAAAAATCTTTAATAAAATTGAAAGAGAAGCAACACTCCCAAATTCATTCCTGGAAGCAACCATTACCTTCATTTGAACAGTTCAATAACAACAACAAAATAGAACTATAGGTCACTCTCTCACATGAATATTGATGGGAAAATCCTCAATAAGACAAACAAAACACAGAGGACTATCACAAAGATCATACAGTCAGAATTAATCGTATCCATCTGAAGGATGCAAAGATGATTCAACACATGTAAATCAACGTAAATGTACTACACAGTATTAACAGAGTCAAGGATAAAAGCTACATGATCATCTCAACAGATGCAGAAAAAGCATTTGACTCTCTTAATCAGTTTTGGTCTGAAATCTATTTTACATGCAAACAAGATAGCCACTCCTGCTTTTTTGCAGTTTCCACACAGAGAATTGTTTTCCATCCCTTTATTTTCAGTCTATGGGTTTCCTTCTGAATTAGGTGTTTCCTCTATGCAACAGATTGCAGCATCTTGCTTCTTGATCCAATCTTCTAGTCTGTATCTTTTAATTGGCCCACTGAGTCCACTGACATTAATGGTTATGAATGATATGGACAGACTTAGAGCTGCCATGTTTTCCTGTTCTTGGCTCTTTTATTCCTTGCTTTTGCCCTTTTCCATTCAATTTCTTGTTTGGTCCAGTGAGTTCACTCCATTGGGTCTCATGGGTTTGTAATTTTCTATGTTTTTTCCAATATTCTTTAGGATATTTTGGAGTTCAGGTTTTGTTTTTCTGAAGTTTTTTCAGGTGTTCTTTCTCATGGAAGTATCTTACTTCCCCATCAATGCTGAAAGATAGTTTTGCAGAATACATCAATCTAGCTTGGAGGTTGTTTTCCTGTAATCCTTGAAACACCTTACTCCAGGCTCTCCTTGTGTTGAGTGCTTGTGTTGAAAAGTCTCCTGTGATCCTGATGGGCTTCCCTTTATAGGTGTTTTTTTTTCCTTTCTCCACCTGCTTTCAGTATTTCATTCTTTTGTTGTGTATCTGGAACCTTGATAATTATATGTCTAGGTGTAGATATTCTTATGTCCCAGCCTTTTGGAGTCCTATAAGCCTAATTTATCTGTATTTCTAATTCTTTTCCTGTGAAGTTTTCTGCCATTATATCTGTCAAGAGATTTTATGTCTTTTACACTGTCTCTTGTTTCCTCAGTGACTCCAATCAGTCTTATGTTATTCTTCTACTCTGAAAACTACAGGATGCTGAAAAAGGAAATAGAAGAGGATATCGTCTATCTGGATGGAAAGACATCCCTTGTTCCTGGGTAGGGAGAACCAACATCATAAAATAGCTATACTCCCAAAACTGCTATACAGATTCAATGCAGTTCTGATTGAAATCCCAACACCATACTGCACAGAGCTAGAGAAAATTATCCAAAAATTCACCTGGGACCACAAGAGACCTAGAATAGCAAAAGCAATTATAAGGAACCAGGACATGGCAGGAAGTATTACGAACCTCAAATTAAAACTCTACTATAAAGCCACTGTGATTAAAAAAGCATGGGACTGGCAAAGTAACATACCCAAGGACCAGTGGAATAGTTTAGAATATCCAGACACAACTACAGATATACTAAGCCACCTTGTCTTTGACAAAGGAGCCAAATATCCTCAATGGAGGAAAGGTAGCCTCTTTAACAAATAGTGCTGAAAAAACTGAGCTTTAACCTGCCAAAAGCTAAAACTAGACCTATCTTTTCACCTTGTACTAAACTAAAATCACAATCACAACAGAAATGATAAACCTGCTTCAAAACAGGTTAGGTAGAACTCTTGGAGACTCTGGTTTATGCAGACTTTATAAACAAAGCCTCTATAGCATGAGATCTAACAGAAGAAATCAACAAATGGGATCTCATCCTATTAAAAAGCTTCTGCAAAGATAAGGTGGCTTAGTGTATCTGGAGTTGTTTCTGGGTCGTCTAATCTATTCCACTGGTCCTCGGGTCTGTTACTTTGCCAGTACCATGCAGTTTTTATCACGGTGGCTTTATAATAGAGTTTTAAATTGGGAATGGTAATACCCCCTGCCATGTCGTGGTTGCTTAGAATTGCTTTTGCTATTCTAGGTTTCTTGTGGTTCCAGATGAATTTTTGTATTATTTTCTCTAGCTCTGTGAAGTATACCGTTGGAATTTCAATTGGAATTGCATTGAATCTATATAGTAGTTGTGGGAGTATAGCCATTTTGACGATGTTGGTTCTCCCGACCCAGG
>PVIC010015385.1:0-32045 GCA_004025085.1 Thryonomys swinderianus
ATAGATAGATAGATAGATAGATAGATAGATAGATAGATAGATAGATAGATAGATAGATGACATCAAATACAGTCCAAAGAAATATAATTAATTCATCACAAAATCATATTAACTTGAAGTTCTTTATAGACTACCATTTGAAATAGGAGCTTGCATAGGGAGATATGTAAAGATACTTTTTCTCTAAAAGTCATTTAATAATAATTTGCTTTGGTGGTATTTTATCAGAAACACAGTGAGTTTCATCTCCACCAATTAGGATAACAATTATCAAAAAAGAAAAAATAACATAATGGAGAGGATGTGGCAAAAGAAAACTTGCATGCACTCTTGATAGAAATGTAACATTCCAATCACTACGAAAAATAGTATGAAGAATCTGCAGAGACTAGAAGTAGAACTACTGTATGATCCAGGTATAGCCCTACTGGGTTTATATTTAAAGAAAATTAAATAATTGTATCAAAGACATTCTGATACATCTTACCACATTTCTCACGACAGCTAACATATGGAATCAACATAGTTGTCCCTAAGAGAATGAATCAGTGAAGAACATATAGCATATTGTACCCAGTGGAACCCAAGAAAAAATAAAATGCTGTGACTAGTAACAACATGGATAAAATTGCAGGGCATAGTATTAAGTAAAGTAAGTCAGACAGATATTACATGTTCTTAATCCCATTTAGAAACTAAAAATGCCGATGTCATAGAAGAGAGAGTTGCTGTCAGAGTTGTGTCAATATTTAGACATGTTGGAACAGGGCAGTTGGGAGGTGGAGAAACTATGTTAGTAGGTACAAGGGTGCAGTTGCAACTGAGAAGTAACTTCTATTATTCTATAGCAGACAAAGGTAACTACAGCTGATGGTAATCAATTGTACATTTCAGGATACATGGTAGAAATAATTTTGAACTTCCTCAAAATGAAGAAGTAGTAAACAGACTGATGACCTGGCTGCTGGCTCTGGCCTGATCATTATTCATTGTTAGTGATGTATCAAAACTTCACCCTGTATCTCATAAGTGTGTACTATTATGATCTGTCAGTTGAAGAAATCTGACAGTGTATACCTAAAATGTATGAATAAATAATGAAAACAATCAGCATTGTCCAAAATTTTGAACTACATTTATAAAACTGTTCACATTAGATAATTAGGAAACTTGTTTAAATATTGGCAAAATAATGAAGTTCAGTATTTATATCAATAATATACAAGTGCTATTTTGCTACCCATTAAAAGCATACTTGAGAAATAAAATAAATCAGAAATTTGAATCCCAGAATCTAAAATAATAAATGCTTTATCATAAACCTTCAAAACAAATGTATAATTATCTTCTGAAATCTGTAGGAAATGTTTCCTAAAAGTCAAGTGACACTTGTAGAGATAAACTGCAGAGCAAATTGTTCGTGCCACCAATTGAATATGGTTACATTAAATGTAAGTCTTGCTTTTAACTGAGCTTGCCCTTTATTAGGAAGATGAAAGCAAAGTCCTACTTAGGAATTATTCAATAATTCTAAGTTCTTCTAAATCATTTTGGCCACAGGGCCAAAAGAGAAACTTCACCTTTCTCCTGGCCCTATTGATCCACTCCAGCCTCATCATCCTCCATTAGAAAAATATCAAGATTAAGTAAGCGACTCACAGCTGCTTACACTCAGCCCTGTAAGGGCTTTTAGGGCAGTACAAGGAAGTACACAATCCCAGCTAATACATACACTGCTTACATTGCCTACTAATGACAGGAGATGACTCAGTTGAGTGGGAAAGTGTCTACTTATTAATAAAGAAAAGTTTCTCTTTGAATTGTCGTATTGTAACTGATCTTGCCTAACCAAATGAGATTAATATTCTTTTCTAAAATGGCTGTGGTATCTGTGTTTGTGTGTGCGACTGCTAATTTAAGAGCACCTGAATTAATACTTGGTGATGTCATTATATGCACTATATACCAGGAGAGTGCGATTCACAAAAATTAGCATTATCTTTCTAGATACTGACTTATAGCTGCAAAATATGGAGTAATCACAACCAGCTTGGGGATATATTTATAAATAAAACACCTAGTAGATAGTAGGTGCTAGATAAATGTTAGTTTCCTTCTACCTTTTCTAATTGACCTAACCAAATTATTCAATGAGTCACTTGGATTTTAGTTAATGATTAAAGAGTAACAATGTGGGATTTCTTAAAATATCATGTCCACAGGATATAGTTTTATACATGGATGGAATAGGCATTTGGCAGGATTACAGTTCGTTCTTTAATTCACAGATGTTCTTCTTGAATGTCCGGGATGTTTACCATTGAAAATTCATCATACTAGGCCAGAGATTTAGTTCAGTGGTTCCAGTGCCTGCCTAGCAAGCGCAAGATCCCTGGTTTGATCCCAGTAACCACATACAACAATACTGGGCATGGTGTCTCACACCCACCAGCAATCAGGATCACATACCACAAATGCTAGGTTTGGTGGCTCAAACCTGTCATCCCAGCACTCAGGAGGCAGGGGCAGGAGGCTTGCTAGGTTCGAGGCTTGCCTGAGCTACATAATGAGCTCAGGGCCAGCCTGAACTACAAAGCAAGACCCTGTCTCAAAAAAAATAAAATAAAATAGTAATTAATCATAGTGTGTTAAGTCCCTGTCATTTATCTACTAGTAAATAGAAAATATTAAATATTAGCTCATTGACATATTAGCCATTCCACATAAATTAATTTATTATAGATTGATAGCATAGTAACTCAATATGTCCTAGATAGTGATTAGAAGAAAATCTGGTAACACAGCCCCCATCCCTGCCCAAACTTACTGTTTGGCTTTCCCCGCACTGGTCAAACAGTATTTTCTACAGTTTTCAGTTAGTACCCCACAGTTTAAAGGAGAAAGATCTCCACATTTCTGTTTGCAAATAGTACATGTTGGCCATGCTAAGCTGTTGTTCCTGAGGGAAAAGAGCAAGCCAAAGACCAGCTGCTTCCTTGAACATCTGTATTTCTCATTGTTCCAGCCCTGTCAGTCTTCACAGTTCTGACCGAGGAGACAGGTACCAACGCTGGCCATCTTCCTTCTGAAGCTGTTTTGGTTTCCCCCTTACTCTCAGCCTGCCCTACTTCTTCTCAACACTGTCATTGCTTCTGAGACAGAGCATGGAAGAGAGGAAAGAAGCTGAGAAGGACACACACCTCCTCCAAAGTCACTGTTATCTTAAGGGACTTTTATTTTTTTGTAGTTTTTTTTTTGGTAGTTTTTTTTTTTTTTTTTTTTTGAGGCAGGGTCTTGCTTTGTAGTTCAGGCTGGCTCTGAGCTCACTCTGTAGCCCAGGCTAGCCTTGAACTCACAGCAATCCCTCTGCCTCTGCCACCCAAGTGCTAGTATTATAAGTGTGAGCCACCACACCTGGCACTGAGGTGTGTGATACCAGGGATCGAACTCAGGACCTTGTGTTCAGGCAGACACCAGAACCACTGAGCTAAATCTTCAGCCCCTCTTAACTGATTTTTAAAGACATTTATTGATGTGATGGTTGCTAAATTTTTGATAGGAAGACGCAAAGACAGGACACACAGAGAATCTGAAAATGGTACTTTTTTCAGATGCCCCATACCTTACAACCAGGGGCCAGACCTGAGGGCAGAGGTGCCTGACTCTGACTTCACACCTCATGCTTCCAACTGGCCAGCAGAGGCCACAGGTACTGCAGGTACCTGGAGAGGATACTGCAGCAGCAGGGTCTGTGATATAGGTAAGGACAGGATATCCGATGATAAGCCTGGCAGGGCTGCAAAACAACACTATACTTCTGACTTCACAGTCTGCCTCCAGGGGACCCAAAGGACTCGGGGACTACCCACTACGGCTTTGATTCATTGCGAGTCTCCTATGTGTTCTTCGTGGGCTACTAGTTCAGGGTTGAGAAAATAAACCACTTCTAATCTTTTATAAATAAAACTGATGATTATTTTTAACAGGTTATTCAGTCAATAATAGAAAGGTACTTGGTTAGCTTTCTGAAAGGGTGACTTTTCATGATCAGCCCAATAAAAAATTTTCAGGTAGTTCTCTGACCTTGTCATCCTTCCAGTGCCACATAAAAGAACAAAAAAGACAAGAGATTTGTTTAATCTTGTAGTTTTTGCTCAACATTTATTTTTGGAATACTTATATTTTTCTCTTAATGTCTAAAAATTGCTGGGTCCCTCCCTACTTGCCTTCAGTGAGGATGATACTTGAAACTCTCCAGCAGATGCGACTCCTAAATAAGCTTTTATTGTAATGACAGTCACAAAACTCTCTTTTTCATATTCTCTGGGAGAATTCATTTCAACGCCTAGAAGGTGCACAGAAAGTATTCCCTCTGGTGTCATAAATTTTCTTTAGGCAGTCACAATGAAACAGCAGTAATAATTTGTATTCACTCCACAATTCCAGTGATTAGGAAAAAAAAAGAGATTATCTTCTTCAATAGTTAAAGCTCCAATTCACTGTATTATTTCTTCATTTGAGTCCTTGACTGTGTATTCTATTCTTCGAAACGACTGTCCCATACACTCCAATCATCCTGATTTTACCTGTTTAGTCCTTGGGAGTCTGAGGCACAGAGAAGTCAGTAGTTTGGGTGGCGTGTGGAGTTTAGAAAATGTGCCTGGCTACTATCAGATACCACTTCAACTGGAATATTTGGGGGCTGTTTAACCATAGAAAGCAGGGTGAACTGTCTACCATTAGAGAAACAGAAAGATAGGTCCATGATTTCCTTACAGTTCCAAAAGAATAACTGGAACAGTGCTTTTTGCATCCGTTGTAGCCCCAGGACTTGCTGAATGTACAGCGTATGTAGTTATATGCCGGGGACCAGCTGAAATGGTACCTGGTGTACAGCAGCTTTTACCCTCCATTCTCATAGGAACCTATGAGAAATTAGAAAACTGGACTATTTGAAAACCAGACTGCTCCCACACGAGCTTCTGCTCAGCTCTCACTCAATCAACGTTCAGTTCTCACAGTTAATTTCCTATCTTTTCACAACTGCTTTGCAGTTCCTCGGGGCGAATTAACCCATCCATGGCTATTTATTTTGTTTCTAGTCGTGTGGAGCAGGTGTTGGAGACTAAGGTTCTCAGAAATGAGCGAGAGGAAGTTTCAGGCCAGTTGCTTGCACATTTAATTCCCTGGGACAGGTGAGCATGGTCTGACCTCGCTGTGCTGTGGCAGAGCCTGGTACAACACAGTGACTCACTGTCCCCAGTGGAGTGTGTGTTGGCCCTGCGTCCAGAGCTCGCACTTGGGGGGTGTGGCTCCCACTGAGTCAGGAGAGTCACTCAGGCATTGGAAATGACCTCAGAGTCTGCCTGGCAGGTACTGACCCACTCACTCACAGAAGGGTAGGTGCTTCTCTGCATTGTGGAACCATAATGTTTGTATTATTGGACCTATTTTTGAGAACGACCACAGTGAAGAAAAAAGTTTTACTTAGAAAACAAAATTCACTTCAGAGAGAAAAATATTGGCCATATCTGCTCATAGGCTGAGCCGAATAGGACTCACAACTTCAAACCACAGTAGATCTATTTGGCTTTGGTCTAAAATCTTCTTTTTGGGATTCCAACTTCTTGAATCAGAGAAGGAAGCTAAACCCCAGTTCTGAAGTACATCTCTGAAACTGAGTGAAAAATGAATGAACTTCCTGCTATGTTGTCTGTCCCAAGGGCTCAGTATGCTGGGCCGCCAGCAGCTTTGTGCTTCTTAACTTGTATTACTCTCAGGCCATAAGTTACTAGTCAAGTATTTGAAGGGGCAATTTAACCAAAACCAGAAAATCATACTATTGTTTTAATTTGATCAGTTGATGTCTAAGCCTTGGATACTTGGTATTTTAAGTGGCAATCCTGTGTGTTCAAGGGACGCAGGGGGCGTGTTTTGTACCAGGGATCAAACTCGCAGCCTTGTGATGGAACCACTGAGCTTAAATCCCTAGCCCCAGAAGCCTGGTTTTGGTCATCAGCCTAACTAACATTCCTTTTTGTCATGTCTCCAATATTGAATATGAGCTGGGTCATGAGTAAGAGCCCACAGGGGACGGTTCTGTGCCTGGCTTCATTGTGTGAGCACAGGTAACTAACTCACAAGGGCCAAAGTGAAATGGGGAATATCATACTATGAAGACACAGTCAGTGTGCGTCCTGGCATAGCAACTGTATGCTGGAGCTGTCTGTCTTTTCCGACCCTGCCTCCAGGACTCCATCGCTCACGGAAGGAGCTCCCACCCTCCGTGTGGAGAGCCTCCGAAGTCTTCGTGGGTCATTGTGATGTCCGAGAACTGAAAAATGAAATAATGAGCTCCAAAATTTATAAAGAAAACACAACCCAGATTAAGCGTTCTAAGCATCACATTTTGTCAGTTTCAATAATTATAAAAATGTTATTACATTTGAATAGCGTCTTGTAGGCCAAATTTAGTTCATCATTCAAGTATTTCGAGTGTGCCAGGTGACTACAAAGGAAGCAGGGCCAGTTGTTAGGTGATTATAAAAGTAGTCATATAATTTCAGAGATACAAGTATAACGATATTTTCAGATTTTTACAGCAATATATTGTATAACATGGAAAGTGGGCCCACTTTAATACTTTGGATATGGCATAGTAAGGCCCGTAAAATGTCAAAACAGTCCTCTTACATGTATATGACATGTTATATATATATTTTTAAATTGTATTTTAATGATAATTTATAGTTAATATAAAGTAAACTTTTGTAAGAAAGAATAATTTAGGTCCTGGAAAGAATGTAACTCCCTAAAAACTGGTCAGCTAAATTAAAGCTCATATGTTCTGAACTCAGTGGAGAGCTTTGTTTTTATTATTTATTTAGTTAGTTTTTGTTTATTTATTTATTATTTTATTATTTTAATTTTTATTTTTATTTTAATAATAATAGTTTTAATAATTTTAATAATAATTTATTTTATTATTTAAATTTATTATTTTTATTTATTTAGTTATTTATTTTTGTTTATTTTCTTTTTTTGTGGTACCAGGGATAAAACTCAGGCCCTTGTGCTTCCAAGGTAGGTATGGTACCACTTGAGCTAAATCCCCAGCCCTTGTTTTAGTTTTTTTTGAGACAGGGTCTCACTTTGTAGTTCAGGCTGGCCCTCAACTCACTATGTAGACCAGACAAACCTTGAACTCAGCAATCCTCCTGCCTTTGCCTCCCGAGTACTGGGATTGCCAGGTGTGAGCCACCATGCCTGGCAAGTGGAGAGTTTTTTATATCATCTCTCCACATGGCATAGCACTCTGCCCTGAATTAACTAAGTGTTTTGATATTTTATCTGTGGTAGCTCATTCTCCTTCAATTTCCCATAAGGCAGTACCACAGTGGAGACTCAGTGGTTTTGCAAAACTATCCAATAAAGTGATCTCCTTAGGAACACAGAGAGCATACTAGAGTGGTTTCTATGAAAACTGTAGTTCTGCGTTGAGTATTTACTTAGTGTTCACTGCGTGCCTGGAGTTAACAGGCTGTCTTTCTCCTCAGAGGAACACAGACTGATATAGGATGTCAGCTTAAATAGTAGCCAAGTCTCCTGTCCCTTTTACTGAAGCTATCCATTCAAAAAAATTAGCTGCAAATATGATACAAATTTGTTTTTATAAAGAGAAAAGAAAATTAGTCATTTCAGGAGAACTAACCCAGCTAAAACATATTTTTCCAAGGTTATTCTTTAATGCTATATTTACATATACACTTGCTATCTCATATGAAAATACTTGAAATATTTGAACATCTTAATTTCTACAATGAAAATAGTGATTATCTTCAATGATTTCAATGTCATGTCCCAGAAAAAACTAAGACTGGGCACAGTAAGTTTATCCATTTTACCATTTTTATCTAAGAATTGCTAAATTGCAATGTAATAATTTTAGAAGTATACTATTTCTTGAACTACTTTGATAATTATGACTAACCTTTGCTTAAGGTAATAATTGCAAGTTTAAAAAATACTCTGTTGAGATGCTACTTGCAGTACTGCCTGTCTTAAGGGACTACTTGTCCAAAAGTGATTATTGGTTTGGTAAATGAATTTCAGTCCCAAAGGACCACGTAACCGCTCCTAGACCTCAGCGTGCTCAGCTACTTAGTGGAGTAAATCATAGTCCTACCTCATGAGTTTGTTTTAAATATTAAATGAGTCAACAGAACATCTTACCCAGTGTGTGGTGAGCACAGGACAGGTGGAGGTTTCTTGTCCTCTTCTAGTCTCTCCCTTGGAGACAGAGGCCTAAGGTGTGTCTTGGTTCTTCCATCCATTTCTGTGGGGAAAAATTCTGTATGCCTCGGTTTCCTGACCTGATAAATGGGTATATAAGGTCTTCATGTGTGCGGTATTAGGGTAAATATGCCAATTTATGAGTGAAACACTTATTGGTATCTCTAAATAGATTCACAGAGAAGGTTGGTCAGAATGTAGCCTTCCCAGTCAGAGATACAATCATTTCATTCATAGATGGATATCGGCACATTTTTCAACATGCCACCAGCAACTACTCCATTGCTCTGCCAAGATACAAAGTAACATTTCCTGGAAAAGTCGTTCTTTTGAATTGAGCTTCCAAAAGGTCCCTATCAGATTTCAAATGATCTGGGTTGCTCATGGCAGAGTGGCTTCTCCAGATAAGGTCATGTCTTCTAACAGGATCGGAAAGAGTCTTTCCCTGTTCAGCAGCAGTGCTCGTGTTGCCTGAGGGCCTGCCTGAGACTTCTCCCTGTCGTTTCTTAACCCATCAGTTCCTGTTTCTTTGGGAAAATATTTTTTTTTTTATTGTAGGGATATTGTAGGAATTCTGTTTTGGCAAAGAAATGCCTGAAGAAACTTTCAGGGGGTGAGGTTTATGAAAAGAAGACAAAGGCAACATTCAATTTTTAAATCTAATTCCAGCCGTGAAGCAAGTGTCACAAAAGGGCACAGGAAGAAAATTTATGAAAGGCTTATCTGGCACTGTTGACTAAGGATTTATTCTGCTGTTAAGCAAACAACCTGTATGCCAGATACTGTGCTAGGTACTGTGAATAAAAAGATGAATAAGCCCTGTTTTCAAGGAACTCATGGTAGTAAGGGGCTCTAGGACTAGCTCTTGAGACACAAGGGTGGGCAAACAATTCTTCCCCCCTGGAGCATGCCCAGATAAAGAGAGTTTTGCCATGATGATGTTGGTAAGGACTATGAAAGGGGTTAGCATGAGCATCAGGAAGTTTACACGATCATGTACCTAATTCAGAGTAGAAAAAAAGCAAGTCTAGAACAGTGCACCCTTGTCATAAATCCCTAAAAAAATAAAGGTACAAGAACAGGATAATTCTGCCAGACAAGCAGATGCAAATATCTGAAAATGATAGAGCATTGAAATGCAGCTCGAGCAGCATGCCTTCTTGTTTAATCTCAGAGGAACCCTGGGCAAATAGAACTGTGTATGATATCTTCATTTACAGAAAAGAATGTTGAATTACTTTCTTTCAAAGTGAAACATCAGTTTCTGGTTTTAATATTATGGAGGGAGAAAAGACTTTCCTATTATATTTTTCTTATTAAAAAATTACCCAAACCAAGAATAAGTACCAAAAAATGTAAAAAGCACATTCCATCTTGAGGAAGTATAGGTATTTGTCACTGCAAGGCATGGTACATAAAAGCCTAGTTGAAAGGGGAATGGTCAGTGACCTAACTGAGTAAGAGGACAGAGTTGTCACTAGGACCCCACGTGACTCTTTGGAAGATGAATAATTTCAAAAAAAGGGGGATTATATGAATGTATATATAATGTACACATAGGCACAAGCCACCACCTTCTGTCAGTATAGGTTACTTCTCTCTCTGTACTACAGAGATACCAGGATATTGGGTAGAGGAGGGGAGGAATAGCTATCAAACAGTGAGACTGAGTGAATGTCTATAAACGAGTTACTAAGATCTTCAGCTCTTGTTTCTTGCCTATGCTCAAATGTTAAAAGGCAGATGTATATCCTTCTCAAGAGAAACAGAATGACCTCAAAACAATACAAAAAAACAGTAGCCTTTGTGGAGATGTGTGAAAGTGCCTGTTGGGCACACTAAGTAGAGGCTCATAGTGCACAAGTCCCAGCATGGACAAAGAGCCACATCACCTCTCTGGCGCTTCATCTTCGGGTGTGAGCTGCGCTCAGGAGTCTGGGCAGGAGCTGGAGGTTACTCATTTAATCATAGTCATTCCCAGTGTTTTAGGTGTTTCTTTTACAAGATCTCACTACTTCAAAATGACATTACAGTTTTAGAGATGTGCTCAAAGTTAGGGTAAAGAGAAACATGAAGAGAAAAAGGAGAAGAGGAGAAGCATAATACAAAGGAAACAACTATGTAAACACTTGCCACTTTCAGTTGGACAGATTAAACTGGACGATCAAAAGATTGCTACAGTTTTTCTCTTGAGATCCAGTGTCAAATTAGTATAAAGTTCTGCATAACAATTACATAATACATTTCATGTTGTCTTTACTGATCCCATACCTTTAAAAGTTAGCTTTCTGGACCTTTTCTGGAAAGTTTGTTGACAAATACTGACATCTATATCATCTATATCATCTATATATTATCAGAGGTATTGCATATTGTTACTTTTTTTTTTTTTTTTTTTTTTTTAGTTTTTTTTGAGACAGGGTCTACCTTTGTAGTTCAGGCTGGCCCTAAACTCACTATGTAACTAGCCTAGGATGTCTTCAAACTCACAGGAATCCTCCTGCCTCTGCCTCCCAAATGCTGGGATTACAGGTGTGAGCCACCACGCCCAGCCATGTTACCTTTTGAAATGATCATTTTAGCCAGCGCTACCTTGCAAGGCAATCAAAATGCCATATATTGCATAAGTAACAGCAGCCTACTATTACTCATGTTCAGCATATGGCCAAAGACCCTGTCTTATTTAATGGCTAGCAGATTCATATTACCATATACACATACACCTTCAGCACAGTATTTATGAACCTAAAATTTACTAACTGATACATATATGTCCCTTAGTAGACCATTAAGAATGTACATAATGTGTATACCGTTTTTAACAGTCATTCATTGTCATTGTCCAAATGAGGAGAATGGAGGCTTTTTTTTTAAAGTCCAAGAAGTTGCTAGTAATTTTTAATAACCTCTCCCACACATAGTATGAAGAACAAGCTTTGGAATGATCTATAACTAGGTCCAAATATTTTGAACAAGTTTCTCATATCTGTTATCAGGAAATCAGTAACACCACAGCTTTTCTAAGGGAAGTGTGATGAATAAGTAAGAATGTATAATATACATAACACTCACTGATTAAGAAATAATAATGATTATTCCAATCTGATATTTTATGAGAGAGTTAGGAAATCTTAATCTAAGACACCTTCAAAATATAATACTCTGAATTCTTGTGAGTTTGGTGATTTAGGAATTTCTTGCCAATGAAAAAGGCTTGAATTCAATTGTATATATAGTGAGTATAATAAGATAAGGAATGCTGGGAACCTACGCAAACTTTCCCTCTGTGTAAGGAACATGCCACAGCGCTGTGCGGTCCTGAGGAAGTGCTGGAGGAGTTCAAAGTGACGGATTGTCATCCGCGCAGAGCACAAGGCAGATAGATGCCAGGAAGCTCTAAAAGCTGCAATGCTGCCATTCCTTTCCTAAGATGCCAGGAGGACATGTCTGCGTTCCTGAATTTGAGTACTTCTGACAGGGGGCCTGGGTGTCTTGTTAGAGCCCCTGCAACCTGAAAACAGGAGTTTGCCTACGAGACAGAAGACGGTGTAGTAAGTGATGTTAACCGAGAAAACCGGCTTGCACAGTAAAATCAGAGCTTACCACCTCAGGCAGGTGGCTTCGTGTTTATATTAATTAGTGCTGCTTAAAAATACCCGTAGTTCCATGAGTTCCACTCACTGATGAATGATGAAGAAAGCAAATCCTGCTTTGGGGTGGGCCTGGACTGTGCGTCATTCACCTTGCACTGGGGGCACCGTAGTTGTATGAGAACAATTTTAAGTGTTCTTTCGGAACTACTAACATTTCTTTCTTCTATCAGTACTTATTTGTATTAGGGGAGTGGCACATCAGACTTATTTACTGAATATATAATTTTTTTAATTTAAAGTTTTTAAAAAGGGAGTCGGTTAAAAAAAAGGAATGGTATAAATGGATTGCTAACATGGCACAAATAAGTGGTGCTCAAATGACTTTGGTTTGAGAAACATATTGCAGAGTGATTTAAATCAACATAATACATATACTTGGATGACTCAGTGAGCTCAGACATCTGGGGTCCTGCCCACTGCAGTATCATCCACTGACATGAGCTGACAACAGGCATAGAAAGAACAGACTGCACAGCATTATGCAATTAAATGTTTTAACCACCTGCTGTGGCTATGATCATAAGCACATTCTCCAAAGTCCTCCAGACAAGGCCCGGTCTTTCCAACTCCCGGGCCCCTCGATCTCTGGGCGTCTCAGGGTCTGTATTCCATTCTGCGCTGAGGCACTCACAAGAAGCGGGAGGCAGAGGCCCCTTTCCTTCAGCCAGAGGTTTGCAGAGGAAAAGAAGTAAGATGCTCATGCTGTAGAATAGGATTTTAGAAACATTCACATGAAAAAAGTGTCTTATAATGGAGATAGCACTATAATATTGAACAAGTACTATTTTGTTCTTTTTAATGCTATCACTACCTTAAACATGAATAGAAGCAAAATTAATTAATTTTTAAATGTTTTATTATTATGTGTTTGTAATACACTCTAGTCACATTCAGCTTTTAAAAATCTATATTGAAAAAAATTATATCTGAATAGCTTGAAATATTTTTTTATTTTATTCTTTTACTGCAGAGACAACCTTGATGTACCAGTTCAAAACAGTATAACTGTTCTAGATAGTTGCAAAAATTGTCAGGTTCTACACTTCAACATGTTTTCTTTGGGAATAGGAGTGATCTATCTGTCTCTGTGGGGCTGTTACTCAGTATGTCATAGATGCTTAAAGATATGTTTAGGTTTTGGGGGAAAGATTCTTGGAACACAGGAAAACTGGAACAACTGAGAAAGAGGAACACGTTCTTAAATGTATCTCACAAAGGAGGGAGTGGCATGAAGCTAAGTGATCTCACGGGGACAGAGAGCCTTCTGAGGGACATCAGAACACAGGGCTCATTATCTCTAGAGCATTTAACATATAACATTCAGGCACTGTACTCTGTGACGTGGTCATTTTATTTCTGAAGTGACGCAGACTTTTGGTAGCACTGACATGGAAAAAGCACTGTTACAGGGCCGGAGGGTTAGCTCAGTGGTTCCGGCACCTGCCTTGAAAGCGCAAGGTCCTGAGTTCGATCCCCGGTAACCACATAGAATGCTGGGCATGGAGACACGCCTACCAACAATCAACACCGCATACCACATGAGGGACGTGGTGGCTCACGCCTGTAATCCCAGCACTCGGGAGGCAGAGACAGGAGGATTGCTGAGTTCGAGGCTTGCCTGGGCACCATAGTGAGCTCAGGGGCCAGCCTGAACTACAAAGTGAGACCCTGTCTCAAAAAAGCAAAAAAAAAAAAAAAAAAAAAGCACTGTTACAAATAAAAATAGCTACTTAATTTTACTTGGTTTACCTTTTCGCTTCATTATATTATCTTAAAATTCCAAGGAGAAATATATTAAACTTCCTGTTTTAAGCTCAAATGAGTCCTAGACTCAAGACTTTTGAGTTTCTAAAACTAAAGGATTAGTTAACTGGTTTTAAAGAGCCAGCATTATACTAAACATGGGTCAGAACAAATGAATGTCTCTGGGCAATCAAAGGAAAAGTGAAAAGCTGGAAGAAAGAAGTAACTTATTCACATTTACTTCCAAAAACCTGAGAACCATAAAAGACTAGATTGCAAATGCACCTTAAATTTTGACGAGGGGAGATGTTGAAGAGCTCTTAATAAGCGGCCAGACTCCCTGGCAGATGCTGTACTAACTTTAATTTTCCAAGTTGTTTGGGTGGGTCACAACTGCACTCCAACATCCTGCCTGCAAATGCTAAATAAATACCGAGTTCACGTCAGACTAGAAAAATAACGCACAAACTTGGTTACTCATGGAATCTGAACATTTAACTCATGTTCACTTGGTAATTCACAACCACAGTAATTGAAGTTGGCACACCCAGCGGAATATATAGGTGTGTGTGTGTGTGTGTGTGTGTGTGTGTGTGTGTCCTTTGTGCAAATGCTCAGAGGGATAGTGAGTGGGCCACATGGTCTCTCTGTTAGGAGCTGTGGGAATCAACTTGAACTGTATCTACTACAATACAAGTTTTTATTTCAGATGTAACCTCCAGGGCAAGTATTGGTCCTGCAAATAATAAGACATTTGCAAGGTATTAAGTTTCAAAGCACTCCTAAGGAACCAACAAACTAGGAGTCTTTGTATACAATGAATATACATGTCATTTAAAAAAAAACTGAAGTTTAGAAAATATTGAGCAAGGGAATAGGCACAGTACATGTAACCACTTGTCTACCAGTCCTACATTACATTTTTCACTTTAAGCATTCTGGCACCACCTAATGCAAAGTGCCTGCTGTACTTTCATGAGTTTTATAAGAGTTTCCATCTGCAAATGACTCCACCGTGTGATGTTAAATCTAACCCCAAGGAGCATACCCTTTCCACTCGGCTCCTGACGAGAACATGTAAGTTCTCAGTGTTTAAGTGTGGTGCTTAGAGAAGACGACTTTTTTTTTTTTTATAAAAATCTCAGTGGCAACAGATGTGTTCCTTACAAAGGTGCTTGCAGAGTCGTACCCTGAATAATACAGACACCTCATTTACCAAAGGAGGAAATGGTTTGAGAGGATTGAGAGGTCTAGCCTGCCCGGCCAGCGCACAGTCCTGTCTCCCAGCCGCCCGCCTCCTCCCTCTGGAAGTCTCAGCAGTTGACCAGGCCCGCCTGGGAGCTGGCTTTATTTCCCCCCTCGCTTCCCCGCTGTGTTTTGAACTGCCTCCTCACAGACGTCATTCAGCCCTTGAGGAGTACTTTCTGCCTGGTGAGATTGAATGATACAGTTCTTATTCACATTCGCTTAGAGTCAGATTCTAAGCAGGGGACACAGCGGAAATGACACTGGCAGGTAAATGAGCCCACCCCGGCGCAGGGTGGAGAGCCCTGATCCTTCCCTGCTCCACCGAGAAGACTCTTTTCCTGGGGTCGAGCCGAAGTGAAACTTCTCAGCAGGTCTCCGTGTTACAGGACCCTGTCACTGTCATTTTCTCTTCCTCTCTGTCTAGCCGGGCACCTCAGTGTTGGAAAGTTTTAAACCTGTTATTATGGAGTTGCAAAACAGAAGAGATCAAGTGACCCTTTCGGTGTGCTCTTTTCTCTGTGACCCAGATGAAGAATAGATTCACACAACTCAGTTCCACCCTTGGCAATGCAAGCCAGAACAGAAAGTGTCCCTTCCGAACAGGACAGCGGCGGAGCGAAGCACGAAGGAGGGCAGCGCGCCTGGGGCTCAGGCTTCCCGGCGAGCCGGGCTGAGCGCAGCGGGCGGGCTCCGGCTAAGGGAGATCTCTTCAAGCAGCTGCCTGGGAGAAGAGATACGTAAAAATCACCTTGGCACAAAGACAGGTGAAATGCATTAATTGGAAGACTTGGAAACACTTTTTTCCTTTTCCTTTTCTTTTCTCCAAAATGAGCATTATTATGAAGCCAAGATCCCGGTCAACAAGTTCCCTCAGGACAACGGAGACAACTTGGTAATGTGCTTTTTCTCCCGCCTTCCTTCTTCGTGTTTTAAAACCGGCAGAGGACAGAGTAGTTAGTAATTACCGAAGGACAAGGGCGGCGGGCGGCGGGCGGCGGGCGGGCGTGTGATGTTAAAGTTCTGGGAGGAAGAACGGGGTGTTACTGGTGGCTCTTTTACTCTGCGTTGCTCGCTGATCCCGCCTGCTCGGTGCAAAGACGTGCTCAGGTCATGTTTTAACTCCCTGTGGACTGTAGTGACTTATCCGCTGGCAATCTTTGAAGAAGAAAAGCTGCGGTAGCTGTGTTGCGAGTTTTGAAAATGAAGGGTTTTTTTTTTTTCACTTGGTTGCTCGCTTTTTTCAAGGTCTCTGCTTGCTGAAAGTAAGCTAGAAGTTAAGACAGGCTTTGCCCTTGTGTTTAAAAATAAAAATGCCTGTGTGTTAGCATATATGTGAATTAATATTTTATTCCTTTAGTCATATATACATGAAGCCAATTTGAATATAATATAAAACTATATGGCTAAATCTGTATCAAATTTTTATGATTAAGGTATCTCATAATCTAATGTTATCTCTTGTAATCTAATCCTTGTTAGTCGTATTTTGGTAGTTTTAATATTTCTAACTTTTTTTAGACAGTCTCGCTATGTAGCCTTGAACTCAGTGATCCTCCTGCCTCAGCTTCCCAAGTGCTGGGATTACAGGCATGTGCCATCATACCTGCCAGTATTTCCACCATATTACATGTATGTCCATTTCAATGTATCCTAACATTTATTTTACTCTTTCTCCAATGCTGCTTTGATGTCCTCATAAACATATGGTCTATAAGGAAAATTTCTCAACAAAGGAACTTCGGTGTTTAAAATAGCTATTGATAGCTCTGTATGGCTGTTCTGTGGTTAATCTCATTTGTCTAGTGACTATAAATAAAAACAAGCTCACCCCTTTGAAATGGGGTAAGCAGGCTTCACAGAGGAGTAGTAAGAACGGTGACTCGGGCAGATGGTGGGATAGGATGGAAGCAGGCAAGCGGTCCGTTTCACATTCGTGAGCAGGCAAAGGCAGGCTCATCGTTCGACTCATTTCCGTTAGAAATTCAGCCCGATCTACGTGGATGGGGCTTGTGCGCTGTTATTACCCTGGTAGTTTATAATGAATTGAAAGTAAGAATTGACCCTTCAGTAGTATTTCTACACCAATTTTAATAAGTTGTAAAGATTTTGCCACCAATAATGCTTGTATTTCCTTATAAAAAATATATGTCATAACCCACTGAGTTTTCTTCAAGACAACTTTTATCTATAGATATATTTGTAAGGTCATTTTTTGCTAAATAATAAATGCTGGGAAACATTTGGAATTAGTTTATGAGTTACCACAACTAATGTAAATTTCTGATGTTCATAGTCACAGCTCTAACGTAAGTGAATTTCATTTGTTATAGCTCCCATGTGGTAAGATCTGAGACTTAAATAGGATTTAACCAAGATTTTTTTTCTTTATTGCCTAAACTGCCAGGAGGCAATTTCAAACTCAAGGCTCAACTAGCAAAAACTAGTTTCAGGAGACTACTAATGTTGACAACCTTTACAGAAATCGTCACAGTTTAGTCTTATCCACAACTCTGCTGCTATACTTTAAATTGTGCAAGGTATTATCATTAGTAAATAGGTCCATCATTCAAAATACTACTCAAAATCTTGATTTGTTAATATGCCTGTTATTTCATTTAATATTAAATGTTATAGTGTTGTGGTCAGAATAATTTTTGTACAAGAGATAACTGTTTCTTTTTATGTTAGTAAGGCCCAATACAGAAACCTCTTAAATCATATTATACTTAGGTATGTACTTTTAGCTTTCAAAAAGTTTGGCCCAAGTATGTCATGGTCTGCTAAAATAGTTTTACCATTTTATTATATTTTGTATCTCTCAAAAACAATACATGCATTTTTATTTATATTTACATTTGAGTTCATTGTTCAGATTTATATGGTAAAATCAATATAGATTTTAGGTTAGGTACATAGAAAAAAATATTGTGTTGTATACACCTAAACACACATACATATTTGTTAGTTATCAAGAAAAAACAAAACAAGCCCCCATGCCTTCTACCAGAGTTTCCATTCCGACCTCTCAGCCACCCTTAGTCAACACCCCCATTCCCTGACAATGTCAAAGCCTACTGCATCTTCTTTTGCACTTGACTTCCTGTGAGAGACCAACGGATTTACTGGTTTTCCCTTTTCCCTAACCTTTTATTTTAATTCTGTTTTTCAGAATGCTTTGTTTCAGGGGCCTCTCTGTTGACTTTATCATCTTAATTCTGTCTACGTAAATCAAATTTCTGTTGCATTGGCCCACTTTCCCCAAATCTGTCTTCTTCCCCAAATCAGTCCTTCTTCAGATGCCCCAAAGCCAAACCCTGCCTTTGGAATTCTAGTCTCATCTGCTGACTGACTGGAAAAGGTCAACACTACTCGCAATTCAAGTTTTATGAATTTTAAACAAGTGAAATAAAAATAACCTTGAAATTGACCTATTTACTATCTTATAAAATGATATAAATTTTGAGTTTATATAATAAAGGCATATAAGATGTTGATTTTATTTATCCAGTAGTTATTTAATGAGCACCTACTGTAAGCCAGGTTAGAACAGAAAGTGATTATGATATTTATTTTTAAGCATTGTATTAAAAATTGCCTTATTTATGAAATTGAGAAAAAATTAATATATGTATTATTTTTCTTTTTTTTTTAGTTTTTTGAGACAGGATCTCACTTTGTAGTTCAGGCTCGCCTTGAACTCACTCTGTAGCCCACGTGGGCCTCAAACTCACAGCAATACTCCTGCCTCTGTCTCCCAAGTGCTGCAATTACAAGTGTGAGCCACCACACTCAGCACTGTGGTATGCGGTGTCATGGATGGAACTCGGGACCTTGCGTTTGCCAGGCCGATGCTGGAATCACTGAGCTGAATCCCCAGCCCAGTATGTGTATTTTGTATGTTCATGAAGTTGATACAGTTAGGAAATTTTTTGATTGGTGTATTATTTGCCTTTCTTTTTCCATTTCAGTGACCATAGTCTATCTTCTAGTTCTATATAACAAAACAATGATGTTGCATTCCATACATATTTGAATTTTACACATCTTAAATTCAGATTAATTTAACAGGTTATATAGAATAGTAACATTTCTTATTCTTTGATGTCTATCACATTTTTCCCTTTATAAACATATCCCAAGGATGGTTATTAATCTAGTTAAGCTATGTTATTTACTTTAAGTAAAAATAAATCAGCCTTGAAAATATAAATATAAAGGGAATTTTAGTAAATAAAACTGAACTTTAGTCTTCACTGCTGTCAGATCATTCACTGTTTAGTATTTACTTGTTTTTAAGACTCCTTATTATACAATTTGGAGGGTTTATTCTAAAAATAACTGTGGCTTTATTTAATAAAACAAATCTTGGAGTTGAGATTAAATATGTAAAAATTGTGTTTAGGTTTATAGACATAGAAAAGAATCTGGAGATCTGTCTTCCAAGTTTTTGGTAGTGTTCTCCTTTTAGGGTAAATATGACCAGACCAGGGACATTCTTTTTACACTGTATTTCTATATGGAATGACTTTTTTCATTAAGAAAGTATTTGATGAGGAAGTTTGAGTTCATCTTTTGTAGTGTAGATATCTACTCATTCAAAAACAATTTGTTCCTGGTTCAAAATTAGAATATTTAAATTCAGGGTAGACACAATTCTTTGAGCCACTTGGAAGCTCAGACCACTAACCTAAGCTCTCTTCCAAAAGCTATAGAAATCTAAACTGGTTGAGCATGCTTACTCTGGCCTTACGATAGAACTTTGCACTTGCAAGGCAGACACAGGACCAGTGAGCTACATCCCTGGCCCTAGCTGTTCTCATTTTTAACTCAATTTAAAAGGAATTGTAAATATTGCTTCTGTATTCTGCTTTTCATTTACCAGATCACAATCTTTTGAACAGTAATTCTTTTATCTTTTACTTTATTGAATGCTTTTTATGAATGAGAATTACGGGCAAGGTTAGGTGAAGAGTATTTTTTGGTTCTTA
The DNA here is from genome assembly GCA_004025085.1 of Thryonomys swinderianus. NCBI lineage: Eukaryota > Metazoa > Chordata > Mammalia > Rodentia > Thryonomyidae > Thryonomys > Thryonomys swinderianus. The sequence continues at coordinate 19,925 of PVIC010015385.1, forward strand.
TAACAACATGGAAAAGAGGGAGTTGCTAACGCAAAATTTATGGAAGAAAAATGAGTCTGAGATAGAATAATGTGGATGAGGCCATCTGATAGAGCTTCTGGGGACAGGACCCAAATCTTTTTATTGAGATGTTCTATACAATTGAGGGCTGATGTTGAGGGTTGAAGACGTCTGTTTTAAGATTATTGTAGTGACAGCCTTTCTGTCATCATCTGCTTCGCTACCAGCAAGGAAGCTCATCTGTGCATAACAGTAGAAAACCAAAGCAAAACATCAATGGCTTCCAATTTGAATGGATCGTCTTCCCAACTATGAGAGCCAGCTTTGCTCTTTGTGAGCTCTGTAAGGTTAGAAACAAGTACTGCTTCTCCAGTTTGTATGAAGTTTCATAGGTTTTGCACCAGCTTTAAAAATATGTGAAACCGTCCTCTGATTTCAGAAGCTTGTGTAAGTGAAAAAAAAAAGAATTTACATACTTATTGCTAATCCAATATACAATCTGATTTTGCTTGAGTAAGTTATTGCTATCAAAACTGGTTCAGGATTTTGACCATACAGTAAATATTTTTGATGATATTATTTTGCTAGTGTCACATCTTTTAAGCAATAGAGCCAAAGATACATAATGTTTTAGAGACCTGATTAAGGTACCTTGACTGTTGTTTAAAATATAACCAGGGAAACACAGAGTTTGCAAATAAAAGCCTTGTGTCCACCCCTCTTCTATAATGCTGCGTCATTAGAGAGGCTTCTTGGTCCCTCTGTAGCCAGTCTTATTCACCTGGAAGATAAAATTTGTAAACTAGAGCAGTCTGAATTTCAACATTTTTTTTTCAATGGGACACTTTTTTCAAATGAATGTGACTTGGAGGGTAAAATTAAAGTGTTTTATTTATATTGAACTTCCCAAGGGTTTCAAATACTAACAGTTTCAAATACTTCTGCCCTACAAGATGTCACATTCATGGAATATTTGTCACCTCTGAAAAAAAATCATGAAAGTTGTTATGATAATAAAGAACTACTAATTTATTCAGTATCCTAGTTTTTACCCGTTCATACTTGTCTGGAAGGAGGAAGTCAATGACTTAAAAATATGGATACCTAACAGCTCAGTAATTGAACATGGTAGTGTAGAAAGATGCTGAACTGGCATCAGAAGAAAGGTGTTCTTTTAGCCTGGGTGGTTAGACCGCAGCTCTCTGTTCAACTTTTCTATCATGTCCCTGGTGAATAATAGGTAACATAATAATAACAATCTGTTTGGTGACTTTGAGTTCTATAGGTTTTCTATCAATACAACTGACTCTTTCTTTCTTCTTTTTTTTTTTCCGATGTGTACAGCAGCACTTGGTCCAAACTGTAACAGTACTCTTCCACATTGATTTGGCTCATGTGATAGCTTTTGACTCTGTAACTAAGACTTGCCTTTCAGCAGAGCTAAAGAAACAGCCTCCATAAGTCCCACCATCAGTCATTCCAATCACATAGTGATCTTTATTGAACCAGAAGGAAAGAGGGCAGGAGTGCAGTCATGGAAATAGGAATGGCTAGTCAGGGATTCCCCTCAACTGTTACTAGTAAAATTGAGGAAAGAAGATTCTAAGATGAAACTGAAGAGAAAGGGTATTAATGTGTCTTCAAGGAGTTTTTAACTTCCCTCCAGATTGTTGTCTCAAGGATTCCTCTGAATTCAGTAGCACTTTAGTAAAGGTATAGGTTGTCAAAGCCTGAGCAAGGACAAGCGATGTGGTGCCCGAGGGATGTCTGCTTGGTCAATTAGGATAATATTTATGAAGAAAGTTCAGTCTTAATCAAAAGCCAAATGTAGGGCCTGAGATTTAGCTCGGTGGTTCTGGCGCCTGCCTGACAAATGCAAGGTCCCTGGTTCATAACCACCTACGACAATACCAGGTGTGGTGACTCGTGCCCACCACCAATCAGTACCACATACCACAATACCAAGCATGGTGACTCATGCCTGTAATCCCAGAATTTGGGAGACAGAGGCAGGAGGATTGCTGAGTTCCAGGCTTGCCTGGGCTATATAGTGAGCTCAAGGCCAGCCTGAACTACAAAGTGAAATGCTGTCTCAAAAAAAAAGCTAAATGTAGATTTTCCAAGGAGCTCTTCCAGAGATAGCTGCTTTCTGAACAGAAAAATACAGGAGCAAAAGATACGTTAGAAAATGGACAGTAGAGGTGAAGTATGTTTTGGCTGAACATATGAATGTCTCCAGGGGTCAGAGCCTTCTGACCCCAGGAAGGGCTGTTGTACTACAGGCACAAGGACAGGGAACCTGGGAAGGTGCTGTCAGTGTCACTATGTAGAGCAATTGACAGAGGCTTTGCCTGGGGTGGGTCTCAGCTCTCAAACTGCCTAGCCCTGGAGTCAGATCTGACCTATCCTAGGAAGTACTTTCAAATTGAGAGTTAGGAAAAACTCTAGAGGCTGCAGATGCAGTTTCTGAACACAAAAGGGAAATATAAATGGTAACTAGTTATTATTCACTGTTGACCGCCCCGCCTATGAGTTAGCTCTCCTGAGAGCATCCTGGGTGATGTGTGAGGATGTGGGTGCGGGAAACTGTCAGAAGGTTGAACTGCTCCTCAGGAGAGAAGTTAGAAGAATACAGCAGAAAGATTTCCAGGACCAGTCTGGAGAAGTGTGGCCAGTCAAAAGGGAAGATTGTAGGAAGGCACCAGTATGAAAACCCCAGCCCATTCTGGACCAACATTGATGTTCTAGCACCCAACCCTGTTTAATCACACTGCCAACTTTTGGACAAAAGCTGAAATTAAGGCACTCAACTGAGAGGGTATTTCTACCCATCATCTCAGCCCTGTTAACTTCAGTCAGAAAGTTAAAAGACTCAACTGTGTTTCTCTATTATATGAGAGGGGAAACAAGAAATTAGAAAACTAGAGACTAGCTGTCGAGTATCTACCAGAGGTCACTATTTCCAAAGCTTCTTTAGGAAATCAATCCTGATGTTTTAAACCCACAAATTAGGAAATGTTTACATCTAATACTAATCTCCTTTGCTTAAATTTCAACTCTTAGCTTAAATTTTAACCTTTTTCCTTCTAATTATCAGTAGATCCAGTATTAGTGAATCAGTAAATACATAGCTTCTCTTTAATGACATTTGCAAACTGCTAGTTAGTGTTCTTCATCTTCCTTCATTTTAAATTATAAATATTCATTTTGAATTATAAAGTAAATGGCATCAGTACGACTTGTTAAAAGAAATGTTTCATGAAACATAGTTTCCATATGTACTGTAATTGATTTCAGACTTCCTGCAGAAGAGTGGTCCCATTGTGCCTAATTCTCTTCGCTATTTAAAATACATCTAAGAAATTCATCTCTTAATGTGTATGAAATATTCATATTTGTGTAGTACTCAAAAGATTATAACCTCTAACTTCCATGAACTCATGGCATTGCAATGTAGCACAGAATTTTTTCTTTGTTTCAAGAAATTTATATGATGAATTACCATTAAGCTAGGATGTCACTGCAAAACTTATCAACTTAAAATGACTTGCCAACATGAAATAACCCAGTGCTGGCTGCAACATTTCCTCTGATGTTGCATATTTGTCACAGGACAGCAGGTAGATTGACAGAGGATCACTAGCTAGTTAGGACCAACGATTCCTACATCTGTAGTAGCAGTTGGATCAGTAACTTTAACAATGATGACAGTGAAAATATTGCACAGGTGATACTTATCAGGAACTGAACTTGGCAGTGTATACAGTTGAGCTTATTTCATCCTCGAAGTGACTATATGAGTAAAATACTGGTAACACAGCTTATAAAATCATAGTGCTGCAGAAAAACTCTGGTCCGTCTAATTAGATCTCCTCGGCCTAGTCTGATTTTGCAGACTGTCCAACCTGTGTTGGCCACACATGGCTTTTGCCTTGTAGCGTCACTAAAGGTGCCACCAGACTGCTGCTTACACCTTTCCTTCCTGTCCTAGATCAAACTTCTCTTTTCAGGACCTAGCAGAACATGTTTTGAGAACCTGTTCCTTTTGGTGGTTGTCTGGCTTGTCTCTCTAGTTTTGCATTCAAGCCTTCAACCATGGACCCTAGAGATATGGCAAGAAATAGAAAGTGGACTTTGACACAGCTCCATCCCTTAGAGACCCAGATAGTTCCTGAGTCACTCAGCGTACTGACCTTCTCCCTCTGGCCAGAGCATAAATTGCACTATTTTTTCCTCTTTGGCGTTTAACCAGTTGTAGGACCATAAACTCTTTTAAATGAATGGGACCACAGAGAATAACCTATAATCTTATTCTCTCCACCCCTAACCTCAGTGAACAGTTGGCAAGTTTTGCTAGTTTTTAACAGTTTTGGTCAAGTAAGGTCAAGAATAACTGTGAGAGGGCCAGAGGGTTAGCTCTGTGGTTCCGGCGTCTGCCTCACAGGCGCAAGGTCCTGAGTTCGATCCCCAGAAACCACATACAATGCTGGGCGTGGAGACTCTTTTTTTTTGTTTTTGTTTTTTTTTGAGACAGGGTCTCGCTTTGTAGTTCAGGCTGGCTCTGAGCTCACTTTGTAGCCCAGGCAAGCCTCAAACTCAGCAATCCTCCTGTCTTTGCCTCCGGAGTGCTGGGATTACAGGCATCAGCCACCACGCCAGGCAGTTTTATGTTAATTTCTAACGAACTTCTCTTTCTCTCAGCTTCATATTCCTTGTACTCTGTTCTAGCCTCACCTGCCATCACTATTCTCTTGGTCCATGGCTACATGTAAAGCAGGTGAGGCAAAGATAGGATGATCAGAGGCCGGAGGATAAGCTCAGTGGTTCCAGTGCCTGCCTGGGAAGTGCAAGGTCCTGAGTTCGATCCCCGGAAACCACATACAATGCTGGGCATGGAGACTCGCGCCCACCAGCAATCAATGCCACATACCACAGTGCCAGGCATGATGGCTCACGCCTGTAATCCTAGCACTCGGGAGGCAGAGACAGGAGGACTGCTAAGTTCGAGGCTTGCCTGGGTACATAGTGAGCTAAGAGCAAGCCCGAACTACAAAGCAAGACCCTGTCTCACAAAAAGAAAAAGATAGGATGATCAGGACAGACATTTCTCATCTCTAGTTTTCAAGACTGATTATTTTCCGGCTATGTCTTATTTTTGGGGAAATATGATAGTAGCTTAAAATAATGGTAAAAGATCAATGTCTTAGTATATAAAATAATTCCATATGACTTTCATTTAAAATATCTTCCTCTAGTTTTGTAGAGGGCAGCTTCTATGTAGGCAAATACACATTAACTTTCTTTGTTGGACTTGGCTCTGGAATTGTAATGGTGCCTCCCTCCCTTAGGAGTTTAAATCATTAAGCAAATAGAATAATTTCAACTTGTGATTTAAATGAAATGAAGAGACTGGTTTGAAACAATTATGTGTGGGAGAGAGAGTGTGTGTATCCCCTGGAGCCATACTTTACTTGGAGTGGTCAGCAAGGCAGAGGACAGACGAACCCACATGTGTACAGGAAGGAGAGGTTCACACCTGCAAAGGCCTTGAACACCCAGCAGCTGGAGGCACAGAAAGCCACATCTTCTAAAACTAACAGAAAACAGGATGCTCTTCAGTGTGTGTACTTTTCAAAATAAATTTACAGTGCATTTTAGACATAGATGACTGTCATATCATCAGAGTGAATCTAGACCGCTATACATAGCATCTCTTGATTCTTTCTTTTCCCATTTCCCTACCCTCCTTTCAACCCCTCTTCCCATTCTTGTTTACAAAAGCTTTGTTTCCATTCTTTTCTTCCTTACTCATTTTCTTTTGCGTCCCTTACCCCGCCCCCCGTTTCCCTACCCAGTTGGACATTTTTTTCTTATTTTATAGTATCTGTTATACATTTTGGTCCTCGTTTACACTTTCAGTTTCTCACACCAGAGAAACAATGTGGTATTTATACATGTGTGTCTGATTAATTTCACTGAAGGGTATGGTCTCAAGGTACATCCATTTAGCTATAAACATCTCAAGTTTATTTGTCTTTATGCTTGAGTAGTACTCTGTTGTATAAAAGAAAAACATTGTGTTTATCCATTCATTGCTTGGTGAGCATTTGAGTTGTTTCCAAGATTTAGCTATTAAAACTGTGCTGCTGTAAATATGGGTATACATATATCACTGTGGTATGATTCCTTTAATTCTTTTGGAAAGATACCAAGGGGAATAGCTGAGTCAAATGGAACGGATATAGGCAAGGACATTATAAGCAAGATCTCGATCTCACAAGAACTGTCAGTTGACCCAGACTTCTCACAGGACCATCACGTCAGGAGAAAGCCCACCAACTGCACTCTCATTTGCTACTCAGTGAGTAGGCCCAGCAGTTCAGCTGGGACATTCACAGAGGCTGGGCTGCTCTAACCTCCACACAGCAGTAGGCCCAGCCATTCTCCTGGGTCTCTCACAGAGGGAGGAACCCCAGAAACTCCATCTCAGGCTGTTCAGGGATCTGCATCTGCACAGCACAGCTCCTCAGGACCATTAAGGCTGAGCTCCAAAAAAAATAGAACAATGGTGAGAGGATCTCACTGAGGATCCTCCATGAAGATTGAATCCCACTGGAAGACTGACCAAGGTATCTGCAATAAAGGCCCGTTAGACTACCATGGCTGGTGACATGATTGTTCTGTTCAGGTATTTTTCCTGGTGTTCCAGAACTGAGATTGCCCAAGAGTAACGACAGACTGAAGGCCCAGGGGCCAATTATTTCAAAAGGATAACCCAGGAAGTAATCATTCCTCAAGAGTTCCAAATATTAACAAGAAAGATAAGGATTTTACATGTAGCAATCTAGAAATTAAATCAAAAACATCATCAACAATAAAAAATAGAAATGAGAAAACACCTAAGTCTCAAACCCAGAATTCCTAAAAGAAAATTTATGGAGCAATAATATGGACCAACCTGAAATTCAACCACCTGTACTCTCTGAACTGGCAGCAAAAGAGGATCTGGAAAAAATGAAATCAGAAATAATCTCTCAGATAACAACAGAAATAGTGACCAATTTAAAAAAATATATACAGGATCTCAAGAACACAATGGAATTCCAGCATAGAAAACAAATGCAATCCCAAAACAGATTCAAATGGAAACCCAAGAGATTAAAAATTCCATTGAAAGTTTACACAATAGAATTAGTGAATGCAAACACAGAGTATCAGACATAGGAAACGGGATTGCAATTAGTGAGCAGGAAAGGAAAGATTTCTTAAAAATACTAAGCGCAATGGGCCGGAGATTGGCTCAGTGGTTCCAGTGCCTGCCTCGCAAGTGCAAAGTCTTGAGTTATATCCCGGTAACCACATAGAATGCTGGCGTGGTGACACACTCACCAACAATCAATACCACATACCACAGTGGTGGGCATGGCAGCTCACGCCTGTAATCCCAGCACTCGGGAGGCAGAGACAGGAGGATTGCTGAGTTTGAGGCTTGCCTGGGCTACATAGTGAGCTGAGGGCCAGCCTGAACTACAAAGTGAGACCCTGTCTCAAAAAAAAAAAAAAAATACTAAGGGCAAATTCCCCAATGTTGAGTGTGACCGTGAGCTGTATATAAAATGTACAAATAAAGAATTAAAAAATACTAAGGGACCGTGAAAAATTAATCTAGTAACTGCTAGATGAGGCAGAGAAAAATAATATAAGACTTATCAGAGTCAGTGAAGAAACAGGAGATACTGCAATTAACATAAAAAATCTATTCACAGATGTAATGGCAGAATACTTCCCAAGCAGGAGAAAAGAATTTGACATACAGGTAAATGAAGTACACAGGACTCCAACTAGTTATGATTAAAAATATCCACACCTAAGCATATAATAATTAAAATACGAGAAACTCAACAGAAGAATGAAATACTGAAAGCAAAGGAAAGAAAAAAAATCACGTATAAAGGGAAACCCATCAGAATCACAGGAGACTTTTCAACACAATTCCTCAAGTCAAGGAAAGCAACCTCCAATCTAGATTGATACAGTCTTACAAAACTATCTTTCAAAATCAGTAGACAAATAAGAGGCTTCCACTCCAAAGAATCCTTGAGAAATGTCATAAGTATCAAACCAACACTCCAGAAAATTTTAAACAATATCCTAGAAAAAGACAAAGAGGATCACAACTCTGTAAGGCCCAACAGAATGAAGCCATTAGGCAAGAAATTAAATGGAAAAGGAGGACATTTTTCAAAATAGTAATGATAAAAGAGCCAACAACAGGAAAATATCATGAAAAGGATAAGTCAACATATATCAGTTATTGCCATCAATGTTAATGGCTTCAATTCACCAATTAAAAGAGACTGGCAGAATGGATTAAGAAGCAGGATCCAACAATATGCTGTATTCAAGAAACGCAGTCACTTGAAGAAACTCATAGATTCAAAGAAAAATAATGCAAAACAATTTTCTATGCAACAGGAAGATAAAAAAAGCCATCTTTTTCAATAAGAATGGCTATTTTACTGAAGACAAAGTAGACTTCAAACCACAACTAATTAAGAGAAACAAAGAAGGTCAGCACCCCCTCATACAGGGAACAATCCAAGAGGAAGAGATCACAGGAACTATCACGAAGAATCAACAACTGGGATCTCATGTTATTAAAAAGCTTTTCCATAGGAAAACAAAACGAAACTGAGTAAAGAGACAACCCACAGTGTGGGAAATAATTTTGCCAGCTGCTCCTCAGACAAGGGACTATCTAGATTATATAAAGAGCTAAAAAAAAACAAAACAAAATAAGAGATGTCCCCAAATTTAAAGATCCATTCCAAAAATGGGCATCTGAAATGTATAGACACTTCTCAGATCAAGAAGTAGAAACAGCAAATAAATAAAATAATGTTCAGCATCACTGGTTATTTGAGAGATGCACATGAGAACAATCCAGCATTTCCAGAAAGAATGGCTGTTACTAGGAAATCAATTACAAATGCTGGTGAGGCTGCCCCTGTAAGTGGGAAGTAAGAACCCTTCCCACTATTTCGGGAGGATAAACTGGTGTAACCACTGTGGAAATCAGTGTGGAGATTTCTCAAAAACCAAGTACTTATATTAATATAGCCCTTACATACAGATTTTCAGAGAAAAGTTGGACATCCTGAAGGGATGGATTCCTACTGTTAGTCTTCAGTATTTTTCATAACTGAGCTGTTTTCTGCATCTATCCGATCTGACCTCTGAGCTGGCCTATGTTCCGGGGACCTCTGAAGGGTTGATGTCAAAAATCACTTCACATAGGGCTGGATATTTAGCTCAGTGCTTCCGGCACCTGCCTAGAAAATGCAAGGTCCTGAATTCAGTCCCTAGTGACCACATACAACAATACTGGGCGTGGTGACTCATGCCCACCAGCAATCAGTACCACATACCACAGTGCTGGCTCACACCTGTAATTCCAGCACTTGGGAAGCAGAGGCAGGAGGATTGATGAGTTCAAGGTTTGCCTGGGTTACATAGTGAGCTTAGGGCCAGCCTGAACTACAAAGCAAGACCCTGTATAAAAAAAAAAAAAAAATGCACTTTACATAAAAGAAAAGCACTCGAGAAAACATGTCCCAGGAATGCTGTGTTGCTGTAAATCTCTCCTTTTTATGCAATTTAAGACCCTCCCAGGAGTTTGAGTCACTAGGCTTGAAGACCATTTTTAGTAGGTATCTGATAGCACTTTCATTTTAACTAGAAAGTCACGTACCAGGCTACCTAGTATTGAATTCTCTCCTGCTAGAGACCAGATTCCAGTGTTAAAATGCCACTTTGAGGCAAAATTAGCTGTGTTTGAATTTGAAAGTATAATTGGTCTGTAACAAAAGAAAGGTTCTACCAATTAATTGGATCGGTCTTCGCAGAGAATGCAATGTTGTCCCTCACCTGATTGTGGCATGAGTCTGCAGTGAAAATACAAAGGATAGAAGGGAATTACAGGCCCTAAACTAGAGTAGGGATAAGTCTGAGAGGCACATCCCAAGATCAGATACAGATATTCCCACTGGGAAGAGTACGCAGGACCTGGATGCTGCCCTTTGTTCTGGCCATGCTCAAATCATTTGTAAGTGGGTTCTTTCAGTTTCCAGTACCACACTATTGGCCTGCATGACTGAAACATGTACCGAGGAGCATCTCAGTCATCATTCTGTGCTCATCTTTCAAGTATTTTCTGGATCATAAAACAGTAAAATAGAAACAAAAGGAATAATAAGCCAAGAGCCTAAATGTTTTATTATGAAATATTTTGCATTATAATTCTCTCAACATAGTATCCATTAAGTATATATACACAGCTATTATTCTAGCAAGCATAACATTTTGTTAGTTAATATCTGTTTTTGTTGTGGTGGTGGTGGTGTTTTTTTTTTTTGAGACAGGGTCTCTCTTTGTAGTTCAGGCTGACCCTGAGCTCACTGTGTAGCACAGGCAGGCCTCAAACTCTGCAGTCCTCCTGCCTCTGCCTCCTGAGTGTTGGGATTACAGGCGTGAGCCACCATGCCTGGCATTGATGCATGTGGTATTGATTGCTAGTGGGTGTGGGTCACCATGCCCAGTATTGTTGTATGTGGTTACCAGGGATTAAACTCAGGACCTTGAGCTTGCTAGGCAGGCGCTGGAACCACTGAGCTAAATCTCTGCCCCGATACCTGTCATTTCTTAAGCACAGTAAACTACAGGATTTTTTCCAGCCAAATAGTATTCATATATATATGTGTGTATGTGTGTACAGATATAAATACATATATATGTAGGTAGGTAGGTAAATATAATGCAGCTACATGGAAGCTCAAAAAACAACTCCAAAATGAGCCAGCAGGAACAAAAGGAAAGACATATGCAAATATAACCCCATGTTCTGTGAGCACTCAGTAATAGCTCTTTGCATTATTAAAATGTCACACAATCAGATTTCACCAGCTTTACTGCTGTCCCCGATATTTTCTATTTTTTGACCACAGTTTTTCCTTCTGGGAATTCAAATAGTATAACTGGATCTTAGTACTTGATATTTATCTTAATTGAAACAAATTCTCTTCATCCTCTTTCTCCAAGACTCCTACTTGGATGCCAAAAGGTCATTTTAAATGTGCACAGCATTTGGGAAACCACATAATGAATTCAAATAAATTCAAGCCTATTTTAAAAAAGGCTTCTTTTCTCAAGTTCCACAGCTTATAAATCATTTAGTTTTTGACTGAACTTCTTTTAAAAGGAATTTATTGTTCTGCTTTCTCAAAGCCTTTATCTACTGAGAATAGGAAAATCTTGGGTTTTCATTGAATCTTTGTCAGGAAAAAAAAATGAATTTTGTACAGTAATTACCATTAAGCTCTCCTGGAGTTTTATAGCTGCTACAGTTGTTGCATCATTTAAGGAATATCCTTTTTTGCATCATTTCAAAGATTTCTTATATTATCTATCTTTAGTCAAGCAATATGTTTTTTAAGTTTACCTATGTGTATTTGGAAGCAAATGTGTATGTACAAAAATGCTCCACAGCAGCATTTGTACCAGAAAGCTAGAAACAGCCCAGCTGTCCCTCACTGCAGGGCTGAATGAATAGTCTATGTGTAGTAGAGAAATGGTATGTGTCTCTATGGGAGATCTCTAGTGTGCCAGAGCTGCCTCCAAATGAGGTTTAGTTTTCGTAAGTTGAAAAGATGATACCCATTCTAATAGGGCTCAACTTTTATTAGCTTCTTTGCACTTCTTTAGAGTTTATGCAAATGAAAGCATTGAGAACAGAAATTCTATTCATGATCCCCTTTTAAAAGAAGCATAATCTAAGAATTTACTCTTCTACAATTGGCATTTTTCACCTGACAGTACAATGATACATGAAAAAGCTTCTGGGGCTGTGCTGGTGGTGTGGGGGGGGGAGTGGTACCAGGGATCAAACTCAGGACCTTGTACTTGGCAGGCAGGCAGGCACGGCACCACTGCACTGTATCACCAGCCCTTCTGGAGTGTTTTTGTAACAGCTTTATTGAGATATAAACCACATACCGTACCATTTACCTATAGGTAATTAGAATTCATTGCTTTTTTAGCATATTTAAGTAGTCATGCAAAGTGA
>PVIC010015386.1:0-35273 GCA_004025085.1 Thryonomys swinderianus
GGGCCCTAAAATCCCTCCCTCACGCAGGTCCTGATCGCTCCTGCTGGGACATCTTGGTGCCTGCTTGACTCCCCACTCAACCCCACATTTCCCAAGCAGCTCTCCACAGTATCTACATCCCTCCCCTAAACTTTTAGGCCCTAGAGATGAGGACACAAGGGCTGGTCATTATAATTTGCTGGGATTATTATGGACATGGGGAGGCCACCCTGGTCAGCATCATACTGTTCAAACCGTCTGAGAAGCAGTTAAAGATCGTGATTTCTGATCCCAGTTATCGAGTAATCACTGAGGACCAGTAATCTGGTGATTTATAATATGCATTCCTGAGGCTGGGGGTGTGACTCAGTGGCAATGCTGCCTGCCTGGCAAGTGCAAGGTCCTAAATTCAACCCCTGGTTCCATGCAAAGAAAAAAAATATTAGTTTAGTTAGTCTACACCACCTGTTATGAAATAAGCACTATCAGTTTTCTTCTTAAAAAATAAGTCACCTGCTGAGGGCTGAAGAGGTTAAGTTCTACCCTCAAAGTCATAAAACTAATAGCATGGTATCCGAACTATGAGGCTACACACACTGTTTGATTGATACTCTGTGGTGTCTCCCAGTGTTCTCTTTGCCTGACGGTGTGGCACAAGGGACAGGCGGGAGCTATTCACGTTTTGATTTCTTGCATGTACTCAACCCCATACTCAGTCGGTCAGTATCTTTTCAACACTGACCATGTTCTAGTTATAAAGTACGTCAAATATATTGAAATTTTATCACATATTAAACCAAAAAGATTTCTTCAATCTAAGAGTCCATTTTAAACACAAATTATAAAAAAATAATTTTGAGTCACAGTTAGACTATCTTGTTTGGCTATTGTAGAACTAAGACAGAAAGTATTGATAGTCCAGATAGTTTGGCAAATAAACATGAATAATAGGATGGTGTTTTCTAAGGTTTCTTACAAGATTTCTTAAGCAAAATGTAGATTTCCTATGTAATCAAAATCCTCTAAGAAAACCACTCAAATATTGGAACCTGACAAATCACTGGAAACACTGTGGGGATAAATCCTGAAGAGGCAGGAAAGAGTGATCCCATAGTGCTCGGTTATGAGGAAGAGATAAAGAAAAGTGGGATATAGAAAAGACATCGGAAAGGAGTATCACAAAAAGATGATTAATTCAAAGATAATAACCCCATGACAGTGACCCCAAAACAGCAGGAAGAGACCCCATTATCAAGAGAGACATAAGTGGGTTTAATCAATGGCATTAACTATAACAAATATTTCTTATCACTTGGAAGAAAATGATTCAGTACTTCGATTGAATGAAGAATTTAAAAAAACAACATTTCAGGAATGCTATATGACTCATGTACAAAGCACTGCACCAAGGCCCCATCAAGTACTGACAGGTTTGTTCAGGTGTAAAGAAGTGACTTCAGTCTTAGATATTTACTTTGATACCATGGAGATGACACAAATTGTATTAGTCATCAAATACTTAGGAAAGTTTTTAAATAGCTAACTTGTGTAGGTGTATAAAATGTACTACTTCAAGAAAAAAAAATGCCTGAATGTTTACATCAAGATGTGGATTACATATTTATGTTTTAGATTCCCCTTTCATTTAGAACAATATTTTGGCCAATGTGATGCATTAGAAAACGGCTAAGAATCTTTAAGACTCCTGTACAACGAAATTAAAATATAGGGTAAAATAGGGGGAAAATGAAAGTTTGAGCATTTTTGGAAACTCTACAGTGATTTTTTTTTTTTTTTTTGAGACAGGGTCTCACTTTGTAGTTCAGGCTGGCCCTGAGCTCACTATGGGGCCCAGACAAGCCTCGAACTCAGCAATCCTCCTGCCTCTGCCTCCCGGGTGCTGGGATGACAGGCGTGAGCCACCACCCGGGGCATTTTGGTGTGTGGTACTAATTGCTGGTGGGTGTGAGTCACCACACCCGGTATTGCTGTATGTGGTTACTGGGGATCGAATTTAGGACCTTGTGCTTGGTGCCAGGCACTGGAACCACTGAGCTAAATTTCTGGCCCAATGTTTTGAAAACCCACTTCAAGAGAAAATAAGAATACAGCTAACACAACCTTCATATATATATAAAACCAACAAAATAATAATACAGCACAGCAAATGTAGCTTAGCGGTGCCATGCCTGCCTCACAAGCACAAGGTTTTGAGTTCGATTCCTGGTTCTGGGAAAAAAAATAGTAAAATACAAATCATTTTTCCAACTGGGTAATTAAACTCAAGCAGAAACATTCACTATTCTCAGCTCATGATGAAAGACACATTGGCCCTCTGGAAGTCAGAGAAATGGCTTTTAAAACATGAAATAACATTTTCCCCATCAGATAAACCAAACAGAAAGACTAATACCTTCTACTGTTGCTGAGCAGGTGGGTCTGTGGATCCCAATTCACAGTCTTGACAGAAACCTACACAGACTTGGGGGAAATTTGGTAAAATTTCTTCAAGAACTAAGCTTTTCACATCTCTTGAGGAATAATTTTTAATAATTTTAGGAACTTACCCTACAGAAATATTCTCACGTACATGTACCAGATATATCATATATTTTAAATTTGAGCCATATTTGAGCAAAATGTCACAAATAACCTAATGTTAGAGAGAAATGGGGTTGTCAAGTAAAACATTCTATGCCTATACTAGGGAATAGTATGCAACTATTCATATAATGATGTGTATGTAATAGTAGCACGTGAAATAAAAGTAACACCGAGCTATGGGTTAGATTCGGGGTAACCAAATTAGACAAGTGCATGATCTTTTCTAGAAAAGAGCTTCTGATGGAAGACTGGACAGCTGACATTCCAAGAGGATAGGGAAAATGGAAAGACTGTATTTCCAGCAATATAATATAATTTCCATGGCACACACTGTCCTGAATGAGAAGGAAATGAGTAACTGATGAGGGTGTAAAGAATCTCAACACAAACCATTCAAGAGATATGCAGTCCTCCAGGCCTGGGCCGTCCAAGCCTTCCCATCGGACACAGGACACTAACACGCTGGTGTGTGTGCACTGGGAGTTATTTAGTGGGGTCTAGCAAGGCCCCCGGTAGATTAACTGTCCCCATGGAATATCTGCTCCACCTTTTAAAGTCAATACCTGTTGCCTGTTCAGTGTGATTTTCTAGTACCTGAAGCCTGATGATTGTCTTTTGTCAGAAATGCCTTAGCAAGACAATCTTGTGTTTCATAACCATCGATAAACTTAGCATTCCGATGCACAGGTTCGTGCTCAGTATGAACAGCAGGTTTCCAGGGACCTGTTTTGATAAGAGTCATAGTCCTAGATACCTGAGGAGGGTGGAGTTAGATAAGCAAGGCTGGGATTTCCCCGGCCAACTGCATCTGTTTTAATTCCCATCTCTTCTAAAGCCCTCGGCTCTACCGGATTCTGGGCTG
Source organism: Thryonomys swinderianus (assembly GCA_004025085.1). Classification (NCBI taxonomy): domain Eukaryota; kingdom Metazoa; phylum Chordata; class Mammalia; order Rodentia; family Thryonomyidae; genus Thryonomys; species Thryonomys swinderianus. The sequence goes on from PVIC010015386.1 coordinate 3,446, forward strand.
TCATTTAGGGTTCTGAAACCTCCTGGGCACTTAAGAAAATGGCAGACATGGAACAAAACAAATATACACTAAGTCCTGCCAATGAAGAGCTGAAGAAATACAGAGCCTCGCTTCGCACAGTGGAAGTCCACGCAATGGTCAAAACACAAGTGAAAAGCAATATAGCAAGAAAGGGTGAAGACCTTCTCTGTATTTTCATCGAAAAATGTCCAAGATACACTGAAGAAAGCAAGGACACAAGGCAGAAGTGTGAATAGGCTGCACTGGATTTATTTCTTTGCACATAAAATAATCCAGGGGACACACGAGAAATTGAGAGGTTGAAAACTGGAAAGACAGGGGCATAAACAGCCTGAAGCTTCTCTAACTTTGGACAACTTTTTAAGGAAAAGAATGTAAATGTATGAGTACAAAATTAGGTTGGGCCCTTTCAGAAGGACTCCCAGGCTTCATCTTCTCTAGCTTTCTGGTCAACTCACGACTGGAAATGAACAGAAGGCAGCGAATATCAATGGGTAGTTTGGGGAGCTTTCTAAAATTCAAGCCATTCTTTAACCTATTCAAAATGACTAAAAATGTAAACAATTAGTATATTTACCAAAGTAACTTTGGAGAAAGAACTGATTCGCTGATAAGCCCTCATGAAAAACTTCATGTTCATACAACCAAATTCATAATAAGAAAACTGCAAAACTCACTAGTCAGAGAACTGATTGTCAAAGTCCCAAAGTTTTTTTTTTTTTTTTCTAATACAGTTAGTGAGGGCATGAGGCATCCTACATTGTTGTAATTCAGCACAGCTGACTTCCACGGAGAATGTGTCTCTCCATCACAAAGATGTCCTCCCTCTGACCTAGCAACTCCACTTCTACAAATACGTGCAGCAGGTAGACTGGCATTAGCGCAAGGCGGCAGATGTCAATGGCACCCAGCGATCCAGCTAAGAAAACGACTCAAGAGAAGGCTGGCGAAGCAAATCATGTGGCAGTCACTCAATGACTCCTGCACAGCTGAAAAATAAGCAAGGAAACACTCATGAAATGCAAATACAGAACAACCCTCCCTCTGTATTTTCAAGGGATAAATGCAAATTCAAAACATTCTTTGGACTATCTTTGATGCCATAAGCATCCTACACGCACAGGATATTTTGGGTGACATCTCAAAAACAACTTGCGATAGGACTATCCCAGGGAAGGGAAGCGGATACCTGAGAAACCATTTTGGAGGTAAGAAAGGCTTACTTTGTACTTTTACGTTTGGAAACATGGAGAAAAGTTTGTGTTAAGTCTTGCAGAATTCACACCAACTATAAACTCTGAAGACAGGTGAGATTGTTCACAAGTTCAAACTTTCCCAGGAAGATGAAGTCCATACTTGATGTAGATGAAAGAGAGATTATAAATTTGAGAGTTTGGAGCATTTCCCCCCTCCAGCAGTGGATGAACTATACACATTTAAAAGTCTCATTAATTCTCTAATTATTCAGTGAGTTTACAATTATAAATGAAACATTTCGTTAGTTGTTTTTTTTTTCACCAGGGGAGCAGATAAAATTTCTAGAAAATTACTGTAGGGTTGTCACAGCTATGAATTCTTGTTTGAGCTCCTGATATAGTTGTGTTAGTGTCTTGATGAAAAAGAGGTCTCTCTTCCCCAAGCCCAGTGCTAAAGAATTCTGTCACACAGAGAGGGAGCTGTGTGTCCGAAATCTGGCAGGAGACAGAAAAGAACAAAGAAATCTAGTTTGTTTTCTTCTTCTTGTTGAGGAGTCCGAGTTACTTTGCTAGAAGTCAAGAAGGCTGGATTCCCTTGGAACACTATTAAACATCAAATGTGAGGACTCACATCCTAAATAAATGAGTCTGGGGCAGGGGGACTATTAGATCTCACTTAGGCGTCAGTATTGTGAAAATAAGAAATCTGTCACTGGTCAAGAGTGCTCTCTCAGTCCGTAAAGAATTAGAATATATGAGAAATCTTTTGGTACTGATATAGTACACATCCCAAGGGTGCTTTTGAATTAAGAAGGCACTTCAAGACTGATTTTTCTTTGAGAGGACTGAAATGTTCACAATGATAAAGCTGGTTGCAGAAGCTCCTGTGTCCAGCAGATGGTGCTATTGCTTCTGCCACACTGCTCGCATTTCCAGCTGGAGCTAGAAATGCAAAACACAAACGCCTTTCTGCCTGGGAACCAAATCTACAAGTGATCTGGTGAGTTTGTCAAAGAAACACATTGTGAGAAAACACCCTGGGAGAAGCTGATTTGGGTCTAAAGGCCGAAGACTGTCCCGTATAATAGTAACTCTCACAGCCCCCACGTAACCTGTGTCTCACATCTTCACGCTTTAACCTTCAGGGCTTTTCTTTCCCCAAATGCTGCCCTTACCTGTCAGGGGTGAGGCAGAGACAGAAGCATAGCTACTGTTCTTATGAAAATGCAACTCCCACACCCACGCAACTTCCTCCCAGCTCAAGAATCACTCTTTCATGTTTTATTTTTATTTTTTGGTACTGAGAATCAAACTCAGTGCCTAGCGCTTGCCAGGCAGGCCCTGTGCCACTGAGCTACATCCCAGCCCAGGATCACGCCTCTGAAAGACCCTATTCTTGCTGTACCAAATCCACCATACTTTCCTCCGAATTTCTGTGGCTTTCTGATTTTTACCTCTCTCCGGGTTTCTCAGAAGTTACTTTGGAATATTAGTTCACAGTTCCCACCTAAGTGTTCCAAATTCTTTAAGGCATGGGCCATGTTATAATTATCTTTGTATAACCCAGTCGACAAAAGCACCCTGCCATTCATTCGTGCACGGAAAGGAAAACAACACATGAACAGTATGAAGTAGGTGTCCGGTAAGTTCCATGGCCCAAGTGATACAGAGGACACTGAATCCATCTAGCTATAGGAAAATGATCTTGTAGACTGTAATATTTCTGGGGCTGTTTTTCTCTAAAAAAAAAAGGTGGAACTATCCTAATTCTATAGTTTTAACATTTGCTTATGTTGATTAATGTCTGGCTTTTAGGCTTTGAGTATTTTCCCCTTGAGAGAGTCGTTCAGGTAGGAATACTCGGTCAACGAAAGAGAAGGGTGTGTGTGCTGAAGAGAATGGCATCTCCCTCCCTGTTCCTCTTCGTTCTCATCTCCCATCATGACAAAGCCACACACGGCGGCCCCATCACTCCCTCTCTCCTCTGCAAAGCTGCCCGGTGCTCACAGAGGAATGGTGTGAGCTGGGCCTCGGCTCCAAGTGACCGCAGGATGCTTCTCTTGCATCTGCAGCAGGGAGGACGCTGCTCTGTGGCCCTGCGAGCCACGGCTGCATCCTGGAGTGAAAGTGTGTGAACAGGGACAAAAGTGGAAGAGGGACACTTAGACCAAGCACAGCCTCTGGGTGGGGTCTTGAGAGTGGCAGACATTTTAGACACAGCAAGGACTCAAGACCAGGGATAAGGTCAGCAACCTTGAGGTAGCCAAGGAGAAAGAAATGCTATAGCAGTGAAGGCTAAACTAAGGCCATGTCCACGTTTGAAGTTAACGTACTACTAGAAGTTTTGTGGCTCCTATCATCTCCATCTGAAGAAGCACTCCACATAGGCCCAATTTATCCTTTCAATAATACTGAAAGATTTGGGCCCCAAAAACACAAGACGGAAAAAAAGAATGCATGGGTCTTTATTCCTATAAAGATGTGATGGCTGACTGCGTCAATTTGAGTATGAGAAGCTCAATTTAATTGGCTCAGCAGGAGAAGACCCACCCTAGCGCAGCGTGTCATCGGGATGGTATAACGGAGAATGAAGAGGGGTGAATTTGCTTCTGTTTCTTCTGAGCAGCTCTAGTCTTTACCTTCACCTTGGACATTGTCTCCCAGCTTCTAGCACAGGCTCTCTGGCCTCCAGCAAGAATCTTTCAGCCTTCCAGTGACTCACACAGGACAAGGCAGTGAGCTCCAGACCTCCAACCTTCAGTGTGCACACACTGCAGTCTTCCAAGTCCCACATATTTGTATCTTTTCTTCTATTTATTTCTCTAGTAATCAATTACTGAAACAAGAAAATACAGTTTACAGATGATTACATGTACAAATACATAAGTAAACATTAAGCTTAAATAATATATACATATATGTATATATGTAAATGATAACAAAAATATTTGGCCTTAAGTCTATACCGTAGGAAGTTTTGGAACACTGATTCCCCTTCTTCTCAATGTAAGAGCCAGTATAAATATTTATGTACATACCAATTGTATCTGTATATGTCTCTTTCTCGTACAAAATGAGTATATTTGACTCAGACATATACACACATACACAGAATAAGATAAAGTAAGGTAGATAAAAAGAAAATACAGCAAAATAAACATAACAGGGCCGGAGGGTTAGCTCAGTGGTTCCGGTGCCTGCCTCGCAAGCGCAAGGTCCTGAGTTCGATCCCCGGTAACCACATACAATGCTGGGTGTGGAGACTCACGCCCACCTACAATGCTGGGTGTGGAGACTCACGGCCACCAACAATCAACACCGCATACCACAATGCTGGACGTGGTGGCTCACGCCTGTCATCCCAGCACTCGGGAGGCAGAGACAGGAGGATTGCTGAGTTCGTGGCGGCTTGCCTGGGCATCATAGAGAGCTCAGGGCCAGCCTGAACTACAAAGCGAGACCCTGTCTCAAAAAATAAAACAAAATAAAATAAAAAATAAACATAATAATAGTAGACGACATTAAGAGGTCACAGCATTCTAAATCATGTGGTGTCTTCAGGGACCTGCTTCCAAGACCCCTGAGCGTGGAGTCTGTGGATGGTAAACTCCCTATAGGAAATGGTGCACTCTTTCTTATCACCTATGCAACAATCCCACACGCTTAAAATTACCTCCAGATTGCCTGTAATGCCAACTGCAATATAAACAGTATGTAAACAGATGTTACACTGAATTGTGTCGGGATTAATAACCTGAAGAATTTCTGTACATGTTCAGTAAAGAGGCAAAAATCTGAAGATACAGAGGGATGACTGAATTTCCTCTTTATCAGTACATTTTTGCAGTACATAATGCATCATGGAGAACAATGTACATAATATATCCTAATTATTTTTGTTTCAAAATCAGTGGTATGTCTCTTCCTTTCTCCCCTGCCTTCTACTGCTTCATCCTCTTCCCTTCTGCAAAAGCTCTATCTCCTTGTTTTCTATTATCTTTTATTTTGCTCTATAATTTATTTATACTTTGTGTTTCTCATATAAGAGAAACCACGCAATATTTCATCTTGTATGTTTGATTTTATTCACATACAATTACAAGATCTAGGTAATCTGTTTTCCTACAATTGCTCCAAGTTTATCCTTTTGACAGACCTTTATCCACTGTTCGTAAATAAATCACATTTTGTCAGTTTATCTTTTGATGATCATATAGGCTGTTTCCAAGGATTAGGTATGATTGTGCCGCTATAAACATGAATAGGCATGTACCAGTATAACATGATGTCTTTTAACTCTTTAAGGAAGAAACCTAGAAGTAGAATATCTGGACCTAATGATATTTCTATATACTTTTTTTGAGCAATCTCCATAGTGCTTTCCCCAGTGGCTACACTATTTCACATTCCCATTCTTTGGCTAGAACCAATGATAAGTAGTGTATCTAAATCATGTTCTAGCGATGATACATTTACTCAATTATCTATTCAGCAAGTATTGACTGATCACCTTCTCAATAAAGAATCCACATTGAATACTAAACTCACAAAGACAGCAACTTCATGTTTCTGACAGTTAATAAGCGTGCCTGCCACTTACCAGGTAAAGGACACAGTTTTAAAAGCTGGTTACAACAACCTATCAGTAGAAAGAAACTAACAGAAGTTTATACTGGATAGACTATGATGGCATAGAGTGAAACATGAGTACTTCATTTGGAAAAGTTGGGGAGGGTTTCAGTTAAAGTATTATTTATTATTGAATTATTATTGAAAATAATGGGAAGCAATTTGATGAACAGGCAGAGAAAGCCAGGAAAAATATTTCTGAACTACAGATTAATTCCTAACAAAATTTCATGGTAAAATTACAGCAGGCCTTTTAGTGGTTTATCAAGCACTCTGAAAGGCCCAGAACACAGAGTGCTTGCCGTCAAGAACAGGAAAGAGGCTGGGGGTACAGCACGGTGACACCGTGTCCCTTGGCAAGCACAGGGTCCTGAGTTCTGCCTGCAGTGGAACCAGAGAAAAGAACAGGAAAGAAAGGCCTTCATGCTGCACTCAGGAAACATTTCATTAGACAGATGAATTATAATTTATTTCCTTACTTTCTATGCTTTCTTCACATCTGTTGGAAGCTATCAAAAGTCCATCCTTGCTCCTCCTAAGGGTAGCTATTCAGATGCTTTTGTTTCCCTTTGAAGGTCTGAAGGTTGGCTAATCACCACTCGAAAGGTCTAAATGTTTGGTTCAAAAGGGAAGACCAAGACAGAGTTCAAGGCTTGCATGCATGGGCTACACAGTGAGCTCAGGAGACCATCTCAAAAAAAAAAAAAAAAGGTGTGGGGGGGAGACCAGGAAGACAACCAACCCTATAGGTATTTCATCCCTGTAAGCATTTCAGGGAGACAATTATATAGGTACTTAGGAAGCACCAAGCCAACTTTGTCAGTCTCAGTATCAGTCTGGCAGTGAAGTTTTTGAAAAATTACACACAAATTGGCCCAAGACTGTGTGCTGAGAGGAATTCACAATAAACAGCAGAAGGATAGCTTGGCCCAGTCCTTGTGGTAGAGCAGTAGCTCCAGCTGCTGAAGATGTTTTCAGGAAGACACAAGCAGCGATAGAGACTATTCTGCTCCACAGGCCCAATCTTTACTCATTCATTCAAAAACAAGTTCACTGATCGCTTACTTGGACATGTTTAAAAGACTGAGAATGTAGAGAGAGAAAAAAATGGAGTCACAGCTCTTGAGAAACTTATACAGAAATGGCAAGTCATTTCTCCAGACTAGGAGAGTACACAGGAAAAATTAAATAAACAGTAAGATTTAATAGCACCACACAATTTATAAAAGGATCTGTAAATATCTTCAATAAAAATTATAGAAAAAAGTGGATCTACTAAAGAACAAAGAAAATGAAAAGAGTAATTGGAGAGGCATTCTATACTCTTCAGATGAATAATTTATTATCAGAAAATACTAATTCTTTCCCAATTAATCTCCACCAAGATTATAGTTGAGGGTTTTGACAATCTCTGAAAACCCACTTTATAATACAAACAGAATGATAAAGGACCACAAATAACTAAGTCCATATTAAGAAAGAAGAGTAAAGTGGATTTGGGAAAGGAACTGTAATTACCCAATATTTAGATGTAATCCCAAACCACTGTCATAAAAGCAATTTGGAAGAGAAGCATTAGAATGGGTAAGTAAAGTTGAGCAGGAAGAATAAGAAATTCTACTTGTAAGAACTTAATACATGATGGGTTTCAGAGCATAAATCAAGAAAAAGTGAAAATGGTGGAAAAAAAACCCAGCTCACAGGGTAGAGAAAAAGAAAAATGAATATCTACCTAATATCATATAAAAGTGGAATCAGAAGAGAAGATAAAACTGATGCAAAGTTAGTCTGGAGCAAAATTATACAATGCAGTTAAGATTCTGAGACAGTATCTTCACTGTCTAAAACTTACTAAAAATGAGGCTATAAACTTGTTCCCCCTTATCCACAAGAGATACATTCCAAGACTCTTCAGTGGATGGCAGAAACTCCAGGTAATAACAAACTCTATATATACTACACTTTTCCTAATGCCTTACAACAACAAATCCTGTACACACTAACTTTTCTTAAGGTCCTACGGCCTTGCCACATGTACCAGGGTTGGTCTATCTTGCTGTGTTTTATGTCCACTGATTTCTCTGCATCACTGCTCTTGAGCCCTGAAACTGTCACTAAGTAAAAGTCACTTGAACACAGCCCGGGGTTAGCATGAAAACTGTTCTACTTTCCTCCTTGACAAGATAACTGCCACACACAATTTAAGGAAGAGGCTCATTGTAGCCCACAGTGGACTCAGTCCACAATCAGCTGGCTCTAAGACAAGAAGGGCATGGTAAGAACTGTCAAGTGGAGGAAAGCTGCTCACATCACGGTGTCCAGGAAGCATGCAGGGAAGAAAATATACTCTTCTAAGTCACAGCCCCAGGGACCTGCCTCTTCTTCTGATCAGGCCCCATCTCCTAATAGCACATTCAGCTATGAATGCTCCAATGGACCAACTGACTGATAGTTATGTGCATTTTGTAGGGAACACTGACAGTAACACTGTGCTTACTCAGGAGACATAGATACAGTTTTGTTTTGTTGTTGTTTTTTTTTTTTTTACAGATATCTTGGTTGGTTGAATCTATAGATATTGAACCCATGGACACAGCCAGCTAACTGTACTATACCGAATTAGTATTGTTTACCTATCTCCTCCACTAGACTATAGCAGGGTCATGGGTCTATCGATCTCTTAGAACCCAGCAGAACTAGTAAAGGTTTGTTCTTTTTCTTTTAAAGGTAACGGCATTGATTCTCTTTCTCCACAGTGGGTCATTCCATCATGCACTTCCCCTGAACACAAACAGTGGAGGGAATTAGTTTATTTTTTTCTAATCTGAGTCTTTAAAATGTAGCCTGTTTGAGAACTTGAATACTTACTGTACCATTTATGATCTCAGACTGATTCCAAGCTTTATTCTCTCTAAAGAAACTCCACAAACTCTATGAATATATAGATTTAATAGCATGTTTTAAAAAAATTAAAAGCACAAAGGGCCTCTGCATGTGCTAACACGGCTCTCAGGGGTATGAAAAGATCCCTTCCCAAGGCATAGGGCACTGCACCCATGTCTGATTCCCTTCAGCATGGCAGGAGAAAGCTTTTGCTTTTATAACCTCAGAAGTTACTTCCCACATATAGAGCCAGTGTTACATAGCAAAGAATGATCACACCTACCATCTAAAGAGATTGTCGAAAGCTTGCTCTGCTTTTGCCCTTGTTGGCCTTCCATTCTTTTCACTAATAGTCTTCCAGGCTACTACTACTCAGGAGCCTATCACAGAAATCTCTTTCCCAATCTCCCTAGTATTCATAAACCACACTTCAATCCACCCTAGTCCTTGCCCCCTTCTACATGAACTGGAATTCCAAGCATTTTAAGCTGTAAGTGCTTAAGAAGAGCCCACAAAATCCAACAAGGGCAAGTGTCCTACAAAATTCACTTTGAGGCATTGCATATTTAGTGGCTATTCACATCATTAATAATTCATGAAGGAACTCGAGGAGAATGCATAGATTGAGTGCCCTCTTTACTTTCTCTAGTTGTAAGATTCTCCTCTCTTCACGCTCACCTGACTTGATCTCTGAGAAAGCCTGAGTTTTGAAACATTAGAGCTAGTATACACATTCCTTTCATGAGCAAAACATATCTTCAGTGACTCTCCAGAACCAACCTTTTTGCTAGGACTCCATAAAGTCATGAGTAGCCACAGATGAACCAGGCAAACTGAAGTCCTGCTCCAGGACACGGATGATGTCAGCTGTAGCCAAGTTCCTCTGGAAGGCACTTCATGTGTCTCTTCACTCTGACTGAGTCTAAATCCAGAAGAAAAATGCCCATTCTGAGAACGAAAGGGCTAGGCCTCGCAAAGACGGTCCAAGGCAAACAACAAAAGACAAAGTCATTTTTCTATGAATGAAATATGGAGTCCTTCAGGCAGCCAGTGCGAGACCAGGTTCCTCATGGCCTAGATAGGGTATCACAGGGCATTTTTCCTCCCACAGGTATAGCAAATAATCAATAGAGAAAATCATTACAGTGGTGCCCCCACTTAAAGTAACCAATTTTTAAAATCTGATTTTATTATTCTACCTCTGAATAGTGAGCATGCCTCTTCAGCACATACCCTCCCTCATTTACACTGACCAAGCATTAGTTCAGTATGGCGACTTAAATTTTTTATTTACTTTTCGCTACCAGGGGTTGAACCTAGGTCTTCACACCGAGCTGTACCACCAGCCCTTTTTCATTTTGAGACAGGGACTTGCTAAATTTCCAACTAACCCAGGGTGGGCTCCAACTTGTGACACTTGCCTCAGCCTCCCAGAGTATTTGCTAACCTTCTCAGCTATCAAAATATCCTATCCACTGAATTGCTACAATATCCATCTACCTGACTTTTCCTCATATCACTCACTACCTACTCTGTTCTACTTTCCACACTGTCACCAGTTTTTCTAAACTTCTGATCTGATCACATCATGACCTTGCTTAAAATTCTCCAAAGGAGCACCACCTCCATTATCCAGTGCCCAACTCAGTGACACACAGGGCCGAGGAGCATGACTTGGCTGCCGGACACTCCTACTTCATTCTCTACCGTTTCTCAAGCACACCTGCAGTTAAGCCCAGACTATTAACAAACCCCAGATCAGAAGGCACTTCAGGCTTCTACTGCGGCAAAGTCCATTGCTTTGTTCTGTCAAGAGTACTGTGATGAATAATCTTGTCAACTTGATTGGCTTGATCGGTAAATCACTCTTGTGGGTGGGCTATGGGGGGTTAGACCTTGGGCACTACATTCAGGGAAGGCTCCTTTTCTGCCCCCTTCCCTGCTGTCTGCTTCCTGGCTGCCATGAGCTAAGCAACTTTATCCTCTGTGGCTTTCCATCAGGCTATTTCTGGCCTGCAGCTATCTAATGTGTAGACTAAAACCTCTGGAATCGTGAGCCCAAACCACACCTTTCTTCTTTTAAGTTGCATGTCAGATATTTCATTTCAGCAAAAGAGCTGACCAGTCCAAGTACTTTTGTCTTTCTGTAAAATGTTATGAACTCGAATATTTCCTTATCTGCCAGACTTTCTTTCCCCAGCAGTGCCACTACCACTCTCTTTCACCCTACCATTACTCATGTGCCCACTTCTTGATACCACTTAGAGTCTCTATTATCACGGTCCATTACCTGTTTGTCTCATCGATTGATGGGCCACTCCCTGGGAGCAGAGACCTGGTCTTTGGATTTCTGAGTTCTCAAAATGCCCATTGAGTAAGTACGTAAAAGAAAAATTGAAGGAGGTGTTAGTACTGAGCCCTCAGAAAGCACTAAATAGAACCTAACGCCAATTTGCAAAGGTGGAGAAAAATAAAGAGAAAAAGCAAAAAATGAGAAAAGACAGTAAAACGTGTCAGTGTAAACCATGACGCTAGGAAGCCACAGTGCCAGGTCAGGATGGGCTGGAGGAAGGTGGGACATCACGGTGGGCCAAGTTAAAAGACAAAAGCAAAAAGCAAAACCAAACAAAGACCTCAATTTGAAATCAGTTCTGAAAGGATCAGAAACCGGTTATGGCTAAGTAGAGGGAGAGAGCAGAGCCTGAAGCCTGAGTCACATCCAGAGGAAAAAAACTCACATGGGAGGTCAGCATTGAGAGGCTGGGATCACAGGCCAGGGGCTCCTGAGGACAGCGGCAGCTCCTCATGATGCTGATGAATCGCTGCTTCCAACAGGTTACTGTGACTCTTTTACTCCTGGTATCTAAGGTCCCTAGGACTGCAGAGGACAGTCTCCTGTCCTGTTCCCCACTCCCTAACCCGATCTCAAAGGCACTGCTTCCAATTACAATGGTCCCAAATTCCAGATCCTGTTTTTACACTTCTCAATGTGAAATGACTTTATTTTGAGTCTGCCTACCTTTCCTTTGTTATTGTAAATTTATTCACTCAACAGACACCCAACTGTCAGGAAAGGGAAGTAACTCACATCCAGCAATTCCACATATCAGTGCTACGTGCTTTCTCCACACCGTCCTTATGCAATCTCCACAACAACTCAGCAAGGTGGTATCATTAAATATTATTATCCAGATTTCAGACATTAGGAAAAATAAAATGAAGCATAGCAAGACAGGTGAAGCCGAAGATGGCTCATAAGCCCACTGATTTGCATTAAGTATGAAGGAAGAACTCAGTTCTACAGCTGCCAGAATCTAAATTCCATCCTCTTTCCACAGCGCTGTTCCTCTCTCCAGGCCTTTGTGGCTGAAGAACAGGTCCAAATAAAAAATCAGAATCTCAGGATGGACTGACAGGTCCAAGAGCCCCAGATACTAAAAAACAAACACCAGGAAATGGAAAAAGAAAAATTGTAAATTAAACAATACAAAGCAGAGTCTGAACAGTGCAAGGAGGAAAAGGTGACAGAACTGCTGCAGCGCCCATTTCCAAACAGACCCTGCAGACGGGGAGCTGGCCGCCCGAGGCTGTCCGTTTGAATCAGACTACGGCTTGTTATCAGGTGAAAAGCCCGGTTAGCCTCAGCTGCCCAACTCCCACGGAAGCCTGGGGATCGTTGAATGGAGGGTGGTGACTTACAAAACAAAACGCTGACAAAGTCAGAGCCAGCACGGGACAAAAAGAAGCCACGTCCACAAGATCCCAGACTGAGCAAGAGCAAGGGCTGGAGCGCTGTCATCAGGAGAGTCAAGGAGGCAGAATGGATACGGGGCAGCCCCACCCCCATCCCATCCCCACCCACGCTCCCCACAGGGGCAGGAAGACTCCAGGGACCAGCTGCTTCTGTCCACGCACAGAAAATGACAAACTTCTCTCACCCAAGAGAAATCAAGGGCCTTCTCAGACCTTGCACCAAGCTCTCTCCCAGCCCAGACACAGTTCTAGTTTAAGTTTTTTTATTTGCCGTACTCCCTATTTTCATTGCTTTGCTGGGCTTATCAAACATGGAATACACATTCTAGATATGCCCTACAGAGTCTAATGCTAGTCTTGGTTTTTCCTATTGTTTCCTGCATATTACACCACCAGTGCACCCTGAGGGCTGCTGAATTGTTCAGGGTTTAACCCCCCCCCCATGTCACAGGGCGCGGGGGGGGGGGCACCCTGACGCCGAGCTGCTTCGGCATTCTATCGGAGAGGAAGGCTTTCCTCTGTAATCATGTTTTATTCTACAGTCACCTACAAAATAAAACAAAGAACTGGTGAGCAGGTTGATCCACAATCAGTGAGCAGGAAAAGGTCTAACCTAGTAAACTTTTAGGTGTCTAGACCATGGCACCCCTAAAAGCAAAATAACCAGAGACTCCGTTAACATTTTCCTTGATTTATATCACCATGGAAAACTCTAGAGCAACGAACAGGCTGCGGGTGCAGTCAGGCCCCTAGGTAAGGGTTCCGGTGTGTACACGCACACTCGGGTGTGTCCTGCCATTCCCTGAGGTGTCTGGAGGGACATGGAGAGACACCCACACCTGTGCAGTCAACGCCTTCCAGACCGGCAGGACACAGGGCTTCCCTGAGAGAATCAGAAAAGTACAGACACAGGAAAACACGCAGACCAAAGCCAGCGGCTTCGGGATTTAAACATAAATACATAAATACTCAACACGCTCCGGGAAGAACACAGGAGGAACGGAGCCCTGGATAAACAACCATCCTACAAGGAACTTAGGGCCACAGCGGCACGCAGGCGATCGACCTCCAGAGGAAACGCGCGGGCCCGAAGGCCGGAGAGAGGGAGCCAAGGCTGGGAGACGTCGTCGAGGCACTGGCGGGCCTGAGAGGGAACAGAGGCAGGCGAGGCAGGACTCCACGCCCAGAGGCCGTGCGAGCCAAAGACCAAGGCAAACGGAAAGCGGTCCGCACAGGGTGCCGGGCGCTAGTGACGGGGCCGCGGGTGGCAGCACCAGGAAGCCCAGGGCGAGCTCCGAGGCGCAGAGCCGGCCCGCGAGCCCCGGAGCCCCGGAGCCCGGGAGCCCGGGAGCCCGGGAGCCCAGCGCGGCGCCGGCCCGGGCTGCGCCCGCCGGACGGAAGCCTGCTCCCCGCCAGGAAGCGGGCAGCCGGGCCTGCCCCTCCCCCGGGAAGGTGTGTCCGTCTTTCCTCACCTGAAACTTCCTTAGCAGAACCCGATCCCGCCCTCCCGTCCGGGCGGCAGGGGCGGGCCGCGGGTGGGGCGCTGGGGTGGCCGGGCCTGGCTGGGGACGGCGGCCGGCGCCCGCGGGACCTGGAGGGGACTCGGCCCGGGCAGCATGTGACACGGGCCAGGTGGGTGCCCGCCTCCCTTCCGCGCCCTGGGCTCGGGGCGGCCGCAGAGCCCGGCGGAGGTAAGGCTGGGACAGGAAGGAAGAGGAAACTAGGCCTCCCCAGGGACCAGCCCTGGCCAGGTCCCGGGGCGCGGGCTCCGGAAATGGGGGGCTGGGCCGCGGGGCCGAGCTCTGGAAGAGGCCGAGTACCCCGGCCGGCCGGGAAGGGGAGGGGACCGGGAGGAAACGCTTTTGTCTGAAAGCTTCGTTCCCAGCCAGGTCCCCGCCTGGTATGGGCACCCTGCCCCCGCCAAGTGCGCGCGGCCAATAATCAGGACTCTCTTCGAAGTCTGGGCCCTGGAGAAAGCGAACCCCTATAATGAGGCGCAGCTGAGATCCCTTCCAATGGTGCGCCTTACCTGGGCGGTGTTACTCGCCCCCTTCTCTCGAGGCCCGGGCCTTTCTGCGTTATCTGCATGGCATTTGCATATGTGTCTCTCCGTGGGCACCTCTCGCCCCGGAGACCCAGCGCTCTTTGACCTGCAGCCTTGGCTTGCCCTGCCCCCCGCTCTGTTGGCCTGTATTTGGGAGCTTCCCGAAGCCTGGCGTTGGCCCTGAGCTGGCCTCTGAACCGAGGGTGGTGGGGAGGGCGCTGTTAGCGCTGGAGGCTGGAGCGATTCGGAGCATCTTTGTAGTGGCTCGCTCGGGTAGGATGGGCCCGAGGCGCTAATCCGGTTCGCCTCCCAGTCCCCTTCGCCCTTGCCAAATCTCAGATTCCCAGGACAGACTTGTCCTCCTATCTCCCTGGGAGTGAACTCTGACCCGACCGTTTTCAGGCTGAGGGGGCAGGGCCTGCCATAGGACAAGGGAGAGAGGACTGGTTTTGCTTTCAACTTCTTTCCTCCTTTGCTCTCCCAAGTCCTTCTCTTCCTGGTCCACGCCGAACCCCAGCATCCGGCTGGGCAACCCCCGTGTGACCTCTTCCCAGAATTCCTGTTTGAGCTACTGACCTACACTTGGGGCATGAAGATGGTCCCAGCCAGGGCCCGGCAAAATGAACATTGTGTGTTAACCAGTGTGTGGACCTTTAGCCAAAGTGACAGGGCATCCTGCGTGAGATGGGGGGGGGGGTGTTAATTCCTTGGACCTCTCTAGGAGGAATTTAAAGGAATCCTTCGTTCCCAAAGAATACAGCGATTTCAGTTAGAGTCGGGGCGCCTGCATAGCAAAGTTCCTGAGGGTGGCTGGCCTCGATCACGTGGTCTGTCTGAGGTTGTCTGTGGTCACATGACGCCCTGTGTCTGTGGGATAGACACGGAGACGTCATGCCTGGTGTCTGAAGCGGCCAGTCGCGAAGTGCTGTGGATGAGTTTGGGTTATTTGTGGGATCCTGAGTTGAATGGGAGCTGCACTGCTTAAATGTCGGTGGTGTAGACACAAAGAGGAGAGCTGTCGCACCTGGTGTCAGTGGGCCAGCGCCCTCACCGTGTGTGTCCGGGGAAAAAGGACCTGGTTGCTGATAGTGTATGCAAGGTGAGTCAGAACAAGGTTGCCTAAGTTCAGGACACAGAATGTCGCGGACACATTACCTGCGTGGATGGCACATGGGCTGCAGGGGACTTGTGGCAGAAGTCAGCCTTCGCACTAATAGTGGTGTCATATGAGGCCATCTGATCTACAGGACAGTAGGTGGTGCGATATTTTCAGGCGGGAAATAGGTTGAAAATGTTTATTACTGTAAACATGACTGGGTTGGTAGAGGTTTCCTACAGGAGATGGAACACAGGTCTTAGCAACTGGTGGTCTAGGAAGCTACCCGGATTTTGATGTTTGTGGTAAGGACATTAGTGTCAAAAAAGTGAATAAAGTCATGCATGGATACAGTGATCTTATTTTCTAAGCCAAACTAAAAATATTTTTTTAACAGGGTGAGAGGATCTTTTCCAGAAGCAGACAGAACCTTAGAAGATTGCAAAAGTATTGCAATCTCAGAGTGTTTCAGTGATTTGTGTTTCTGAGTCAGAACATTTGCAGATGACATTGCTAGCGAAGGTAGGAAGCGTGGTCCTCAGAAATACACGTAGCATTTGACGTCACTTGTCAGGATAGTGTGACAAGGGATAGGGGTATCTTTGAAATACAGTGCTGCCTCTGGTGACCAAAAATGGGCGAGAGCCAAGGTGCTGGGGGACCGTGTGGGAGAGAGCGAGTATGTCCCACACTGCTGTGGGCTGAGCTTTATCTCCAAAGAAGTCACACATGAATAGGGCCATGCATGTGGCCTTCTTCCGGTCTGGACAGAGGCCAGATCGACACGATGCCACACACTGCCTTTGCCTGTGCTCAGACAGATAAATAGTGGTTATTTTCCCCTGGTGGCAAAGGAGATGAGCTATTCTCATTCCAGTGGACCGGGCTTGGGGTGGGGGGGTGGGGCAGGTACTCCCTTCTCAGGCTTTTGAGTAAGTCCATATTTTTCAAACTTCCTTTAGCTTTTTCGTGTTCTAGCTGGGTCATGCCTGGTAAGATCAAGGAATGGGGCTTTGGGGTATGTTCTCCCTTTGGAGTGAATGGTTGCTAAGCACAGATATTTCCAACCAGATAAAGACACTGTCACAAATGGGGTCAAAGGGACTGCGGGAGACTGATGTGCACTGTATCACTAGATTGGAGTTAAATATCCTGGAAGCACATGCTATATATAGATAAAGCCTAGAGATGACATGAAACACATATATAAACTCAGAGACTACTTGTTTTGAAGATGTGTGGGGGAGGGGAGATGACAGAGTTTGGTCACACCGGCTCCCTAGGCAGGCAGGAGGCAAGTCTCAGGAAATGTCTACAGTGAGCAAGTGTACTATTGAACATGGTGATAAGACAGTGTGACATCACAATATCACGGATAATATTTTGTACTGAAGGGGAAACAGATCACGCACCATCAGTTCACTGGAAAAGGACATTAAAAACCCTCCCACACTGTCACACTTAGGCCTGTCTCTCTGCCCCAGATAGATGGTATCTTCACCTATGGGATGGCCAGGAGCTTGTCACATACTCCATCTGCAGAACGGCTGTGGACCTGCCTGTTTGGTTATGTCATCCTATTGCGTAGACACTGCCAGGGTGGCTCGCTCTATGTGTGTGTGCGTGCGTGCGTGCCGTGCATGTGTGCACTTGTGTACAAGTGCGTGTGAGTGGCTCTGCAGATCAACAAGCATCCTGGCAGGTAAGCTTGTACCTCTTCCACTTTAACCTAGACCTCGCAAGACAGGTGCAGGCTTAGCTGCGGGCTGCCGGGCCTGGGGTCCGCCTTCGGCTGTGTTCTGCCAGGTGTCTAACAGCCAGACGCCTGGGACCTTGGTTCGGATTCACCTCTGCCATTTGCCTCGAGAATCGGAGCGGGTGTCTGAGGTCTCTCACCTTTAGTGTCCTCATCCACACAGGGAGCAAAGTTTTCTAGGGGCTGCCGAAGGCTTGTGACATGTGTGAGTCCTGTGTTTCTCTCTACAGTTATTCTCAGGTCAAGAATACCTACCACTTCTGTCACCCTTGAGGATAACGTCAAACCTCTGTGTCCCTTGGATCTCATTAGAGCTGTGAAAGGTCATGGTTTGTCTCCCTTTAAAGATTAAAAAAAAAAAAAAGGATATTCAAACAGATTGGAAGTTTTTAGCAACTTTACTTGGAACTAGCAGAGATTCACGAAAGGCAGGGTGGACACGAGCCACCCACTGTTTCTCCAGTCTTCGTTCCTGCGTGATGTTTGCCGAGGGCCAGGTCGGCTTCTAGCAGCAGAGACCGTGTGGTTAAAACGGCAGCGTCTGTGTCCTCATCAAGTTTGAGGTCTGGCCTGGGCAATAGGTATTAAGCCTATGATTGCAAGTACAACCTGCATCTGCAAAGAAATGAATCGTCTGGAGCAGAAGAAGATTCCAGGCGGGAGGAGCAGGGTGGGGAGGACAGGCAGGTGCCAGCAGCTGGAGGCTCGGGCTGCGGGGAGGAGGGCGGAGGCCAGCCGCCAGCCGTGCAGGGCGGATAACCGAACCGCGATGAGCATATGGATTCCTCTCAGGGGCATCAGAGGCTGCTGAAGAATTTAATCTAGAAGTGATTTGAAGATCACCAAGATCTCTAGCGAGTGAACTGGAATCCAGTCGGACATGCTGAGGCAGTGGACAGGCTGTAATCCAGGTGCAGAGGCCTCAGTGAGGGCACAGCATGGCTGGCTTCCAGCCCTGAGGGATATTTAGGACACGGGTCATTAGGGTTTAGTATGGCAAATCTGGGCTGGAAGAGAAACAAAAATTTTACTCTTTAAGTGAAATTCATGTGATTTATTCATCTACCTTTGAGACAGGATCTCACTAAGTTTCCCATGTAGCCTGGGCTCAAAATTGATGTCTGCCTGCCTCAGCCTTCCAGTATGCTGGGGTTATAGGCATGTACCTCCACAGCTGACTTATGTAAAAAATATTTGTTAAGCACTCGGTATAGAAATATTGGTCAGGCCCTTAGGGCCAAGGTACAGAACACTAAACAAGATGGACACAGTTCTTAGTCTCGTACAATGTAGCTCGTGATTGAAATAGTAAGTCCTAATACACACACGGAGATGTAATGATCATTATCGAAATGAAACGGAGGGCAGGTGAAGTGATTTGGCATGATGATCTCTTCGAAGAGAAGTACAGCTGAACCCAGTGAGTATTGAAAAATCTCAAAGGTAAATCAGAAAACTGTAACTGTCAATCATGTTAAATGCTGAGGATTGTGGGGGTGTTGGGACATGTTGCCGACGGAAGCGGGGTAGGATGTGTGGACCCGGGGAGCACAGTCCTGCCAGACATTAGGAAGGGGGGAAAGATGTGGAAATCCTCAAGTACCGCCGGAGAGATTCCAACGAAAGGTGTGACAGAAAGAGATTCTCCCTGAGGTCCCCGAGGAGCCAGGCCCAAAACCAAGGTGAGAGCAGGAGAGGAAGGAAGGTGGAAAGAGTGAAATGGAAACTCAGGTAGGCTTGGATCGCCAGAAATGGAAGCGAGGAAAGAAGGTCGCAGTGTGGAGATGTAATGAGAAGAGTTTTCCCTGCCTGGGAGAGAAGGGGAAGCTAAGAGAGTGGAAATAGCACAGTTTTATGAGCCACGTTAAATCTGAGTCTGGTTATCATTCCATTTTACAACGACTGCCTCTGTAATTGCAAACAAAATTGTTTATTAGTTATAAGGCTCTGCCAGGGACTATAAAAATAGGAAGAGGAGTAAAATCCAGACCTGTGTAAAGAAGCTAACACTGCAGGTCTCGTGCATTGGCTGGAGCCGCCTGACCTATTTTCATCCCGCGTCAGCCGCTGAGGCCGGTCCCACTTCTGACACTGTTTCTCCGAGCTGTTAGATTGAGGGTGTGTCGCTCGCTGGGAATTGGATGAGGCTGAGTCACTCTGAGTGATCGGCGTGTCGATGGGGAGAAACAGCCCGTAACGTGATGCAGTCGAGGGCATAATGACATGGGGACCCTCAGCACCCTGTGGGGATTGTCTCATACTCCGATTGAATTGTTTGTATTTGGTTTCCCCCGTAAGACTGCAGGCTCCAGGAGGATGGGGTCTTTGTCTCGTACGCTGTGAATACTGTGCACTTACCAGGGGCGCTGGGTAAATCTTTATTAATAATGAACAAATACATGAGAAATGTAGAGAGGCTATTGCTTATTATGTTGGGTCCCTTTAATCTCAAGGAATGACCCTAAATGGAACGAAGAAAATGTCCCACTCATCTTGCTTGTGGGTCCACTGCTGGCAGGTGAAAGCAGACACGAATAACTTTTGTTTTCTCTTCTGCCGTAGGATTCAGCCCTGATGGAGCCCGAGGAGCCCGAGCAGGAAGCCTCTACTTCTGCCCCTGCCGTAAAAGAGTTGGAAGTTATCCCCGAAGCTGTCATGAGGAGCAGCCACAGTCCTTCCTTGGAGCCCGGAGGTCCAGACCAGGGCCCAGCCTCTAAGTGGACAGAGGGACACAGACTCCTGGAGACCCAGCCAAGAGAATTAAGGGACAGGAGTGACTGTGCGGTGGAGAGTGTGCTCTTTTGTCAGAAAAGAGGGTCTGCGGATGTGGAGACCGGCCGGGAAGACCTTCTGGCTGAGACCTGGGACATCCCGGAACAGCAGGCGTCAGGGCCCCAGAGCCCGGCTGACGGCGGAGCAGAGGCGCTAGTGGAGAGTGGGCCGTACCTCATCCGGGGTGAACAGCTGGACACAGTCCCCACGGCCACGGGACTGGGCAGCAGAGTGGAGGTGGGATCTCTGCCAGAACTCACCGCCTTGATCCTGGGAGCCGAACAAGCAAATGAGAAGAAGGCAGACTCTCCAGTCGCCTCCGCTCAGGCTGCATTTTGGCCTGCCGGCAAAGTATGCCCTATAGAAACCGACCTGACCGAGGCCTGCGCGATGGGGACTGTCAGCCGGGGGGAAGAGCTTCAGCTGGGAGAGACACAGGAAAGTCACGGGCAAGAAAGGCTCTTACGTCCCCAGGAAGCCGGGGGGCTGGCCCAGCAGGAACAACAGGAAGGGGAACGTCAGGGGGAAGGAACTGTGGGGGAGGGTGTTTGCGTTGGGGGACTTGGGTGGGAGGAAGAGCAGATGGTAGAGGCACCTAACGACAGGGGAGAGCAGAGGCCAGAGCAGGAAAGGAGAGAAGACGAGGTGGGGCTTGGAGGGCAAAGAGAAGGAGAGAGGCCCAGTGGGGAGCTAGCAGGTCTGAACTCTGATGGGTGGGTTCCGGGGAGCAGGGAGAGGGAAGCTCAGGGAGCGGGAGATCAAGGAGAGGAAGAGCAGAAGGAGAGGGAGTCTGGGGGGCCAGAGGGGTGCTGGGCAGACCTCCCCTCTGCAGAGAGTCAAAGCCTAGCAGCGAAATCAGAAGAGTTCAGCAGAAAGCAAGTAGACCGAGGTCTAAGGGGGAAAATCAGGCCAGTAGATGGACAGCAGGGAGAGGCGGTGTCCGGCGAGGGGCCAGGGAGCTGGGGCAGGTGTGATCGGGGAGTAGTGGAAGAAGAGCAGAGAGGAGCAGAGGGAGAAGAGCCTCGCGGTCCTTCCATCCTGGCCGGAGTGGCCCCTGAAGTCCCTTCTTCCTGTGACTTGTTTCCAGAAGTCTCTTGTCCTGGTACTCAGACGCCTGGGACTCAGCCAGAACGTGGGGCTGGAGAACTGTCCCCCAGAGCTCTGATCCCCACACCGGAGCCAGCAGGATGGTGCCCCCAGTCCGTCTCTCCACCTGCCTCTCCTGCAAGGGAGACTCTTTACAACGAAATGGTTCCCGATAGCCAGCCAGAAGGAGCGGAGCCAGGGGCAGAGAGGGGGTCCGGCCCAGGGGCCGGGGAGGCCTCTGCTGACGCGTTTACCGCACCCCCAGCAGTGCTGGACACAGCTCCTGTCTGTCCCGCTGGGGACTCACCCGCCAGCCCCGCGGCCGGCTTTCCGAGGAGCGAGGGCCCGAGACACCTCTCGGCTGAGAGCCCGTCGGCCTGTGGCGCGCCCGGCCCTCCGCTCGCTGCTGCCCGCGGTGACGCCCGTGCGGAGGTCCGCGAGGACCAGGGCACCGGCTCCAGGGGGACCGGACCGCGCGGTGCTCTGGCCGACAGCCCCGGGGCCGTCCAGCACCTTAGGAGCAAGTCCTTCCCAGGTTCTCGGAGGACAGGACAGACGGCAGGCCTGGTGGGAATGTCGCTTTCCTTCTCTCACTCAGAGTTACCCCAGCGGCCCCCCAAGCCTGCCATCTACGGCTCCGTGATGCCGAGAAGGGACAGGAGAAGTGGCAGAGGCTGCGGCGCCACCTCCCCACCGCCGCCCGCTCCGGCCGCTCTGAGGCAGGGCTCTGGAGCACCCGCCCCGAGTCCCGAAGGCACCAGCGGAGCCCCAGGCAGCCAGCCCCGCGCCCCGCCCCGGGACCCCGCCTGTGCTTCTTCGCCGTCCGCGGTCGCTGTGGACGAGGGGGCCTCCGAGCCTCTGCTCCCCACGGCCCCGGGGAAGATGCCCCCCCACCCTGCCGTGGAGGAGAGAGACGGTCGCCCTCCTGCAGCGGGCCCCACCCTGAGGCCGCGGAGCCGTGCTCCCCCACTGGCCCTCAGTGAAGAGCTGGATGGGCCCCCGAAAGGCCCCCTTCCCCGGGTTCCTGACCCTCCTGTGCCGAGACAGCAGCGACCTCTGCCATCCACCCCTGACGCCTGTCACGACACTCAGACCTCCTCCTCCTCGTCGTCCAGGCTCAGATACAACAAACCGTTGCCCCCAACTCCCGATTTCTCCCAACCCCACCGTGCTCCCCTTCCTTCTAGTATTGCGAGGACCTACAGACCTCTGCCCCCTGTCCCTGTCACGAATCCCGCCGAACCACCGCCCTTACCCCCAAAGGCCAGGGGCAGGAGCAGAAGCACTCAAGGAGGACTCGTGCATTCAGGGGGCCCAGCCAAACGGCCTGCTGGTCAAGACTGGACGGTCTCTGCTCCCCCCTCTGCTGGACGTACCTCCTGGCCCCCAGCCACAGGCCGGCCCACAGAGTCTTTGACTTCCGCTAGTCGGAGTAAGAGCGGAGTGTCCCCTGGCATGGCTTTTAGCAACATGACAAACCTTCTGTGTCCCTCTTCCCCTGTCACTCCCTGGACTCCGGAGTTCCAGGAACCCAACCCTAAGGAGGAACCGAGGCTTCCAGAAGAGTCTGAGACCTCTTCAGGAGGCCCATCGCGAAGATCAGCCCCTCAGCACGGAGGCAGTGGCCCAAGATGGTCTGCACTGGGCCCAGCAAGGCAGCCAGAAAAGCCCAGCCATCCCCAGCTGGAAAAGGCATCCAGTTGGCCCCATAGGCGGGACCCAGGGAGACCCCTGGAAGCCAGCGGCGGCCATGTTGTACTTCCTGGTGAGGGGCCCACCAAGCACAAGAGCTGGAATCGACAAGGCCTACGCAGACCTTCCATCTTACCTGAGGACTCTTCCGGTAAGCAAGGTGAGTTCCGCAGCGGCAGCGGTGGTGGCAAACCTTTTCCGGTTCCTCTGACCTCACCCCTCCTTCTGTACCCAGTGTCCCATGTGTTCCCTCCACAGCGTCTCTCACGGGCACGCCTGCCCTCCATACAGAAGCCCACGGGGATGGTCCTTCCTCCTCCCTCTACCATGCCGTGTCCCAGACAGCCAGGTCCTTCTCTGGACGACATCTTTGTCCCAGTGTTGTCTTAGCTCCCTCTTACTGTTCATTTCCCACACTGGTTTGCTGTCTTCTCCGGATTCAAGAAGGCGTTTGCTACTTACCTAATTCCCATTTTGACAGGAGAGCTGGGCACAGAGCTGGTGCTTATCTCCCTAAAATGCTTGCTGCTTTGTCATTTTCTATCCCAGAGGAGCAGGACGGCTGTTTATTTCTCCTCTGGCTCCCTGTACCTTCCACCTCGTGTCTTGTGTTGTCTTCACTTTGTCTGTGTCCCTCGGAAAGCTCAGTTATGTTATTCATTCCCGTTTTCAGATTCAAGAGCTCCAGTCACAGGAAGACCCTTCGGCCCCTCCGACGTGGTTTTTCGGTGAGTTAACTTCCTCCAAACGGACACACTTGTACTCTCTTTACTTTGGATATTAAAGTCTCCTAATTAGCATTTTAGTTCTAAGGGTTTTGGAAACAGGACTGGCTCAGGCCTTCCTCTTCTGAGAGTCAGGAGGACATGAGATCCACACCAGGATGCCAGGGTTGACACTCCTGGCCCTCTCTAATTCTGTTGGGCGAGTCGGACTTGCCTGTCCTTCTGAAGCCTTTGGTCATGAATTAATCCTCATGTAAAAGTCTCGTGTAAATCCAAAGCTCCAAACTGCCCCACGGTGCGTCAGGCTGCGAGGCGCGGCTCTCCACGGGATCCTGACATCTAGCACAAAGCACAGGAACTTAGAGACTTCCGCAGCCGCCAGGGTCCTTCGTGTTATGGCTGGAAGGACCCAAGAGTCTCCTTCACCCTCAGGGAGAAGAAGCTGAAGGACGGGCCGGGAGGCTTTTCAAGACGCTGCTCCAAGCTCATCTTCAACTCCTGTGAGTACCGCGGAGCAGAGCTGTAGCCCCAGCAGTGCGTTGTGCTCTCACGGCTGTCAGGAGGGTGGCGATGTCCTCCGGAGAGAGGACGGTCAGGAGGGAGGCAGCAGCGGGCACCTTCTGCCCATCTCCGCGCTCCACTCACCTTCTCTTCCCTGGAATTTGCTCCCTCTCCTCGCCCTGTAGCGCAGCTGCTTTACCAGGAGTACAGCGATGTTGTTCTGAACAAGGAGATTCAGAGTCAGCAGCGTCTGGACAGCGTGGCGGAGGCCCCAGGGCTGGCCTCCCCCAGGCAGCCTCGGAAGGCCCTAGTGTCCTCTGAGTCCTACCTGCAGCGCCTCTCCATGGCCTCCAGGGGCTCCCTCTGGCAGGAAATCCCCGTGGTACGAAACAGCACCATGCTGCTCTCCATGACCCACGAAGACCAAAAGCTGCAAGAGGTACGAACCAGGGGAGGGCCCAAGGCAGAGGCTGCAGAGGCCCATTGGCTGCCTCTGTCCTGCTCACCACAGAGGGTAGGCTGTGCCCACCGACATCGGTCACATATGCTTATACATGCCCTTGGCTCGCTGTCCATTCCGAGGGCTGTTCCTTGTGATGTTCTAAGCATCACTACTCTCCTCCCTGCGTCCTTGTGCCTTGGGCTGTCTGTTTTGATCTACTTCTGGTTTGATCTACTTCTGCGCAGAGCCAAGCCGCAGAGCCAAGATTTGGCTCCATTTGTTGGGAAGAGGATGAAATGAAGTTCATCTGTGCGGCTTCAGGGTAGCGTAAAGTTTCCCTCTCCCACTAGCTTCTCAGACTGTGCTGAAGTTGTACTCTTCAACCAGGATACATACAGGGGCTCTTTGTTGAGTCCCTTGAAAGGGCACCTGGAAGTTGCACTGTGTCACATTTGTCTCTCAGAGGAGTTAGGATGTCCCTGCCCTGTCATCACCCCCACTAGTAAGACTGTGGTAGAGACCGTCTGTCTGGTTTTAAGGTATTAGCATTAATAAGATTTCCATGGAGATCTTTGGTTACTCTCAGATCTGTCTGAAATTTGGGGTGGAACCTTTTGTCCCAGGAAGACAATAAATGCCCAGTGGATTAGAATAATGATTAAGTACAGTAATTAGTTTCTGGAATAAATGACCTAGATGTGAAGCCCATTTTACTGGTTGGCTTTTGCCAAGTGGCTTGATCTTTCAAAGTTGTATTTCTTTATTTGCTGAACTGAGATACAAAGACTTACTGGAAGAATTAACTGTTACCCGTTTCGCCTTCAATCTATGCAGACCTGGTTTTGAATCATGCCTTCACCATTTACTAGCTCTATAACCTTAGGCGTGTGTTATACAAGTTCACCAAATCCTCACTTTTTTTTTAAAATTGAATTCTTTATTGGTACAATTTACATACATCTCAGAATCACATGTAACATTGGGGAATTTGTGCCAATATATGACACAAGTGAATTCTCATTTTACCCATATCCCCACCCACCTGCACCTCCCCACCCTCTATATACATGCTCTTTTATTTTCTTTCAGAATCATATTTATTCCTTCCCCTCATTACATCCCCACACCAAATTTCTCTTGGAAATTTCCCATTCTACAAAGACCATCATACTTTCTAGAGCTCATTTGCATCTAGAGGTGCTAATATCAATGAGAAGATCTGCTATTTGCCTATCTGTGATCTATTGATTTCACTCATTAGCATGTCCTCCAGGTGTATCCATTTGCATGTAAATGAATCAATCTTGTCATTCTTTATGGCAGAGTAATACTCCATTTTATCAAAAAAACCCACATCTTCTTTATCCACTCTCCAGTTGATGGGCATTTGGGTTGTTTCCAAGACTGAGCTATCACAAACTGAGCTGCTGTGAACAAGGGTGTGCATCTGACTTTCCAATGTGATTTTAAAAATTCTTTTGGGTATATTCCTAGCAGGGGGATAGAAGGGTCAAATGGATCCCCTAGTCCTAGTTTTCTGAGAAATCTCTACACATATCTCCACAGTGGTTGCTCAAGTCTACAATCCCACCAATAGTGGAGAAGGGTTCCTTTCTCCCCACAGCCTCGCCAGCATTTATTGTTGGTTGATTTTGTAATAGCAGCCATTCTTTGTGGAGTGAGATGAAATCTCAGTGTTGTTTTCATTTGCATCTCTCAAATGACCAGTGATGTTGAACATTTCTTCATGTTTCTTAGCTGCTTTGACTTCTGCCTCTGAGAAGTGTCTGTTCATTTCAGATGCCCATTTTTGAATTGGGTCTTTAAACTTGGGGAGGCTGATCTGTTTAAGTTCTTTATATATTGTAGATAATAGCCCTTTGTCTGATAAACTGCTAGTAAAGATATTTTCCCATGTTGTTGGTTGTCTTTTAGCAGTGCCAGTGACTTTCTTTGCTGTGCAAAAGCTTTTCAGTGGGATGAGATCCCATTTGTTGATTTTTTTCTGCTAGTTCTTGTGCTATAGAGGTTTTTTTCATAAAGTCTCTGCCTAAACCAATGTCTCCAAGAGTTTTACCTAATCTCTTTTCCACCAGGCTTGTTTCTGTTTTAATGTTTAAGTCTCGTATCCATTGTGAGTTTAGTTTTGTTCATGGTGAAAGAGATAGGTCTAGCTTTTTTTTTCTTACTTAGAAGTTAAATACAAAAATGTCTACCTTTCAGCATCAGTATATACTTTTAATGGAAACATAACCTATTTAGCTTAACAAAGTGTCTGGTGCATAGTTTGTTAAGTATTAGCTTTATATTCTTCCCCTTTCAGAGTCAGGGAGGGGTATAATTTCAGCCGTAAGGACATGGGGATAAATAGTGCTTTTACCAATTCAGAAACACACATGCGTATTTAGGCTTTTCAAGGCCAAGACTCGAGGGCTTGTTCTGACTGCAATAGAGTACCTGGGAGATGTTTAGAAAAATCACTGATCTCTCCCGTATTTATGAGTCGCACAGGGAGGAGGCCGCGTGAACTGAAGCTCTCCCTCCCTAGTACCAGCATAGTCCCAGTCAAGGCCTTTCCCACCCCTAGTCTCCCACTGTTACAGAGTCCTCTGCACTCTTTCATCCTACATATATTTTCATTTCACAAAATAGCACTCCTGGGGTCTACAAAGAACTTTCAGAGTACTTTTTTGAATGAAAGGTGTAGAAAGGTTCAATGAACCACAGCGAGTGACGTAGTGGAGAAGAACCTGGAGTGTCCTGTTCAGCTGTAAGTCTGCGAAGGTCATCAGGCTGTGTCATTGGTCACCGAGTGACCACCATGGTTCATTTTCTCTGTTTTCTCTCCAAGGGTGTTACTGGAAGCCACACGCTTGGATGGAAGGCATGAGAAACCTTTAGTCAGAGCCATCTGTTATTAGACCCCAGGTGGAAATAAGTCTTCATGTTCTTACCCTACAACTGCCCCATCTTGCTTCAAATAACATACTTCTTTCTATTTCTCCTCAAACCCCACACTCGACTCATTCCCTTCAGCCCGTAAATCGTTCCTCTTTCGAAGCACTCTGTTTCAGTTCATGACTCCAGCCTTCACTCGTTTACTCAAATCCAAAGTCAGAGCATTCGCTTTGACTCTTCTCCTGTCAGGCCCCTTTTTGTGCAGATAATCAAGCCCTTTTGAATCTACCTCTTAATAATCATTTCTTCATCCACATCGCTCTTCAGGTCTTCATCTCTCACCCGAAATGATCAGATTTCCTCAAATGGTTCTCTTGACACACCGTCTTTACGTCATGCTGTGCTTTATAAAAAGTCTCATCAAGTTATTCCCTGAGGGAAATATTTTCACATTCTCACATAGTCTTGAGACCACACTGTTTTATGTACTTGTTTGTATGACCTGCCAGACCCCATTCCTCCTTTCTATTCGCCTTACCAGCCTCAAGTCTTTGCCACTACTTCTGAATACTTGGCTCCTAAAGTGCTCAATTTACTTAGGTCTCTTTTGTTTTTGTTTGCTTTCATGGTTGTTTTGTTTGTTTGGTTTTGAGGTGTTGGAAATACAGGAGTTGATACTTACTAGGCAAGTGTTCTACCAATGAGCTATGTCCCCACCCCTTAGTGTTTCTTCTTAAATGCATGTTTCTGGGCCAGGTATTAACTCAGTGGTTCTGGCACTTGCCTCACAAGTGCAAGGTCCCTATTTTGATCCCTGGTAAACAAAAACAACCACATTTCTGTGTGCATTTAAGGTAATCACAGTGGCATCATGGGCTATATACATAGATAGTGAAGTATTTGCTTATAAGGAAACAAATGAATATATTCATTATCTTATATAGTTGTCTCTTTGTGGGATGTGTGTGTGTGTGCTTTAAATTTCTTGAAAGTACATTTTTCTTTTACATCTTTGGGAGCTTACAGATATTCTTTAACCCTTCGATTGTATTTCAAGTACATAAATATGCTTACCTTCTCCTGCCAGAGGAAGATAGGTTTTATTGTGATGGTGAGCTATAAAAAGACCTCTCTTGTTCAGTGTTCTGCCCCTAAAACATTACTCCGTGGTTGGTATATAACAGTCAGTCAGTGATCTTCCTCCTGTCCAACTTCCTAGGCCAAATTTGAGCTGATCTTGTCGGAGGCTTCCTACCTGCGCAGTCTCCATATCGCTGTGGATCATTTCCAGCTTTCCGCCCAGCTCCGAGCCGCCCTCTCCAACCAGGAGCACCAGTGGCTCTTCTCTCGTTTACAGGACGTGCGAGGCGTCAGCACCATGTAAGAGCACCGGTCCCCCAAACACCCCGCTCCCAGCCTCGCTGTTGTCACCTGCTGCAGCTTCTTCGGTTGCATTCTTTCCCTCGTAGAAACCTCCCTTGGCCATAAGCTCAGGATGAATTGGGGCTCTGCTGCTTCCGTGATTTCTGATAGCCACAGGGGTAGGAAAAGCAGAGAGGAGAGAGTTGAGGCTGGATAGATCCATAAGCAGGTTAATAAATGCTTCCTGGCTCGAGGTCTTAGATGTACAGTGGCATCTGCTGTATCAGAGAGATGGTGGAGAAATCACATAGATATCGGAAAACTAAAATGGGGTACAAGAAGATCAAGAAAAAGAATGTCAGAGTATGTAATAAGGAGCAAACTAGTGACAGCCGTGGAGAGAATTCGAGTGCACAGCATAGGAACAGAGCTCGGGAGCATCAGTAAAAGTCACTGACAATGGAAGGGTCAGGAACTCAAGGCAGAGGGGGGGGTAGCCAACCCCTGAGCCAGGGCCCAGAAGTCTCATGAGACTTTTTAAAAATATTACACAGGTTCCTTTCAGATCTAGAAGAGAACTTCGAGAACAACATCTTCTCCTTCCAAGTGTGTGACGTAGTCCTGAACCATGCCGCAGACTTCCGCCGGGTCTACCTGCCCTATGTCACCAACCAGACCTATCAGGAGCGCACCTTCCAGAGCCTTCTGTGAGACTGAACCCCCGTTCCATCCCTCTGCGGGGCCTGCAGTGACCCCAGCTAGAGTGCCGTCCCCGGGGTCCGCGTCCGCGTGCCTGCCGTGTGCTGGCAAGTGCCAGCGTGCCCTTGATCGTGGCCCCTCAGCACACGCGTCTGGGCTTCCCGTACATTGGTGCTCAGTGTTTTCTCCCCAGCCCCAGACATTCTTCCGTCCCCTTCTGAATCCCCGTTCTTGCACGTCCCTCCTCACCCTGGTCCCCGCCCCCGCAGGAGCAGCAACAGCAGCTTCCGGGAGGTGTTGGAGAAGCTGGAGAGCGACCCCATCTGCCAGCGCCTCTCTCTCAAGTCCTTCCTGATTCTGCCTTTCCAGCGCATCACCCGCCTCAAGCTGCTGCTCCAGGTACGGAGGATTCTTCCTTCCTCGTCTCCTCTGTCTCACAAGGATGATCTCTGGAAGCTTCAGACCCAAGCGTTGTCTGTTCTTCTGCCTGTGCAGGACAGGACCAGTCTCCCCGTCGCCCACACCCTTCTTTCTTAGAATATTTTCTGCGGAGATTATTGCCCTGGGCTTCTCCATCAGCTAACCTGATCCTCTCTTCCCGTTTCTCTGTTCCGTTCTCCTCTCTGCCTGCTGTATATTTGGTAGAACATTCTGAAGAGGACACAGCCTGGCTCCTCAGAGGAAGCGGAGGCCACGAAGGCCCACCATGTGCTGGAGGAGGTAGGCGGCCGCCCGTCCCGCCCCTGACCGCCCTTCACAGGCCCACAGCTCCTGGGAGCCTCGGAGGGCTCAGCGCTCTCCCTGTGCCCAACAGACCTCTGACCAGCCTGTTCTTCCTGGCCGGCTCCACACCGAGGGGCTGTGCTGCCACTACCATAGTCCCTCGCCCCACAAGTCTTCTGCCAGCTCGTCCAGGGTATACCGGGTCCTAGGACTTGCCCGGGTTCTGCCTTCACTGTGCTGGAAGAGAGTGGGGCCGTCACAGCCGGCTTCTAGATTGGCTCCCCCAGGGGGTGCGAGGGGCAAACCCTCCACCACATACCCTTCCCTCACCTGTGCGCCCTCAGCTGATTCGAGACTGCAATAACAACGTCCAGAGGATGCGGCGGACAGAGGAACTGATCTACCTGAGCCAGAAGATCGAGTTCGAGTGCAAAGTGAGCGAGTTCCTCACTCTCCACTCCGCCAGGGGCCTCTTTTGTATGTCTACACGACAGACCACGCGGCAGCATAGAGCCGTCTTGCTCTGGCCTCCAGCCTTCCTCCTTGTTCTCTGTTCTGTCTCCTGGCTATGCAAATGAAAATGTCCACGTCGGTCTTTAAGACGTAGTTTTGAGTGAAAGAGAACTACGTGGATATCATACTACCTTTTGTATAAATTCTTGTGTGTGCACAAGAAAACTCTGGAAGAATAATAAGAAACATTTTTTTTTTTTTTTTTTTGCTTTTTGGAGACAGGGTCTCACTTTGTAGTTCAGGCTGGCCCTGAGCTCACTATGGTGCCCAGGCAAGCTGCCGTGAACTCAGCAATCCTCCTGTCTCTGCCTCCCGAGTGCTGGGATGACAGGCGTGAGCCACCACGTCCGGCATTGTAGTATGAGGTGTTGATTGTTGGTGGGCGTGTCTCCACGCCCAGCATTCTATGTGGTTACCCGGGATCGAACTCAGGACCTTGCGCTTGCGAGGCAGGCACCGGGACCACTGAGCTAACCCTCCGGCCCCATAAGAAACATTTTGAAAAGGCCTAGCCTTTATCCGAGAAGGATGAGATGCATTGGGAAAATGGATAAATGGCGGAGAATGGATCATTTTAAAGCATAAATCTCAGAACTTTTTTACAACTCATCTTCTAGACTAACTAAAGCAACGTGGTCCAAATCTCCAAAATTTCTCATCCTGACACAAATATATTTTTCACACTCAAATCCCAGTGTAGAACAGATACCATCTTTACCTTCCTAGAGAAGAAAAGCCCTACATCTGTAATAGCGGTCATAGTCTAATAGCCTCCTCTTTGCCCAAATCCCAGCTCCAAGCAAACCACACTCAGTTCTTAGTGTCACACACACACGTGTGCACACACGCAGAACCTGATTCTGACTCTTCCTCTTCTGTTTCTGATTACAATCAAGGAGGCAGCAGATGACAGAGCTCCCCCTAACCTTTTCACTTCTAAGACACATCCCGCTGTTTCCTGCTTCTTCCTCTTGGACTCTTCCAGCTCTTCTTCAGGTCAGGCTTCCAGCTTGCTCATGTGGTCGCTGTCCTGGTTG
>PVIC010015387.1:0-35264 GCA_004025085.1 Thryonomys swinderianus
AGACAGGGTCTCACTTTGTAGTTCAGGCTAGCCCTGAGCTCACTATGTAGCCCAGGAAAGCCTCGAACTCAGCAATCCACCTGTCTCTGCCTCCTGAGTGCTGGGATTACAGGCGTGAGCCACCACACCAGGCCATAATATATTTTAATATAGCTACTGATGGGTACAGAACGTTTCACTTGCATTTCAGCCTTTGTATATTTCACAGCCTCTTACAACATTTCATCTGTTACAATTTCCAACACTGAATGGCAGTGCTAGCATTCTATCCAATAGTTTCAGGCATGCTAAAACCCTCACTATGTTTTCAGACTAAGTTCTAACATTGAACCTTTTCATTTCATTGAAAGGCCATTTCACAGCCCTTCAGCTAATCAACTATATTTTCACAATGATCATAATTCTTTTAAGAAGTATCTGTTCGATTCTGTTGCTCCTTGACTGGGATATTTAATTTTGAGGAGTGAAGTCTTTTGAATCCTTTATATATTCTAGATATTAATCCTCTGTCAGAGAGAAGCTGGCAAAGATCTTTCTCTCATTCTGCAGGCTGTCTTTCCACTCTGTTGATGTTTCTCCTGCTGTGTGGAAACTATAATTTCATGTAGCCCCATGTTTTGGTTCTTGCTGTAATTCCCTGTGCTATTGGAATCCTATTTAAGAAGACTACCTGTGCCTACGGCTTCAAGTTATTTCCTCTATGTCCATTTAGTAGCTTCAGTGCATTTGTACATTCATGTTTTGAAGTCACAGAGCTGAATCCATATGTCACAGAGAACAGGCATGTACAACATCATTCACCTATTCTTTCAAGTGTCCATTTGGCATCAAAGACTTTTTAAAGATTCCTAATTGTTTTAACTTTCTTCTGTCATGACATACTTGCACCCAAATGATGTTCGTGATACCTATTTGACTTACTGCCTTAAGGGCTTATTTTAGATTTTCTTCTTTGCTTTTAAAAATATTGCAAACTCAACCATAAACTGAAAGAACAGTTTTAGGGAACATTAAAAGAATGGGGAGAATACCCAGTATGGTTATAATGAGCATGAGTCTCATATTTTAAAGGAATTGTAAGGTTAGATTTTCTGTTTCACTAGAACAGAAGTGTTGTAAACACTCAAAAATCACTACACCCAGACTTAATCTCCCTTTGCTCCATCTCCTTCTATAAACCTTCACTTCTGCCCTTCAAACTATGAGAGAGTTGACCTCATTATGGTTTATAGAGACTTTGCTTCCACAAAAGCCCAAGGCCCTTCAGGGGCTTTTAATACTACAGCATGTATTGCAAGGATTTAATTCAGTCCCTTATTATTTATATTCTGAAATATTCTTGTAAAGGAGATGTGTACCATATTATTTCTCCTTTAACAGTTTAAGGAGGAGAAGGAGTTCCAAGTCTCCACTTACACATTGCATGAAAGAAATGAATAATCATATCAGGCAAATCCTTCTGAGATGTTACAGACCATTCTACCTTCAGACAGACTCTACCTATATCCAGTACATAGGAGGAAGGGCCTGTGCTCTTTTCCTTTGACTCTCTGTTTTTGTGAATATTTTCCTACAAAAGTTAATCCTTTCATTGTCATGTGAAGAGCCAAATACACAGTTGTGTGAACACACTTACATGTAACTCTCCTTTTCCTTAGAATGATACACTAGGCTGACTTACACTTGACATAGCATCTCCTTATGCAGAACATCTCCTTATACACAGTACAAATTTGTTAGTAAGTAGTATCATCACTGTGCATGGTACACAGGGAATGAATTATCACACCACAACCCATAAATATGTACACCTGTTATATGTAAATTAAAAATAAATTTTAAGATAGAATAAAAATAATGTTGCCTGAGGAAAGAAAGATTACCTTCCCACACGGTTGAGTAACAGGATAATGATTCAAGAGCAGAAGTCATGGGTACAAACGATTGGTTTTATTTCTACAAAAGGCAGAATAGAGTGATCAAATCTTACACCAATGCATAAGAGACTTCATCAATCTCTGTGAAGAGCTGACAGACACTTTTTTTGTACCCGAGGGTTAGCCCTTCATCCAGATTGTTTGATTTAGATTTTATTAACATGAAGCTAAACTTAGAAGTTCACTCAAAGCAATCATATCAAAGAAATTATACAGTTTTAGGTTAAAGCCAAAATTCTCCAGTTGCTTGGCTTTCCTTTTGCTGAAATGGTAACAGATTAACCAGGTTCAAAAATTTCTGAAAACCACTTGGCTTATCCACATGCTAATTGAGTATCCTGCAGCTTTTAAATAAATAGAAATCCACTCATATAAACCTTTATATGTAGAAAGTATTTTAGAGTTTTAAAAATAAACTGTGGTTCTCATGCATAGCTCCTTACTTTATTTTCAATAGGATCCCATGTTTATTGTGTCACTGTGATACTGGGTAGGAATTACAGATTCATTCTCTTGAAAAAACCTCAAAGGTGAGGAGTTTGGCACAAGTCTTATTGTCCTTATGATCAGTGTTAGACTTTGTGCTAGTAAGTGAAACTAAACTTCAGTCTCATTGTATAGTTTTTACACTAATAGCCAGATGTTTTAATTTTGATACTCTCTATGATGCCTATTTCTGCCTTGTGATCTTTACCATTTGTTGGTGGAAGTCTGTGTTAGCTATCAGGGTTTCCATGTTGGAAGATAATACCAAAACCCAGAAGTACCTCTGGTACTTCAAGGAGAAATTGTGATGTACATTTTGTACTTTCTGAATAGTATTCTGCCTAGTTTTGAGAATGAATAAGATAGTTCTTTTACCCAATATTTGATTATTGACTGTATTACATTTCTAAGCAATTCTGTGTTGATTTTTAGTGTAATTTTTGGAGTTATTTCCATGTGTGTGTGGCCACCACAAAAGAGGCAAAACAAGAAATAGTGGCTGGCCTGGATTATTCTGAGCAGTAACTGACCTGATTGCTTTTCCTTTAGGACCCACATATCAGTCAGGCTTGATTTCTAAGAAATGGTTTGTTATATTTAAAGCATAGCTGTTGGTGTTTTTGACGGTGAAACACAGAAGCTGGAAAGTAGCTTTTAAACAGAGCCAGCCTCTGTAATTTCTGAGCATAATCTTTTTATAAAATGTACAAAAATCCAATCTTCCAACTTTTGCATTCCAGTTGAGCCTAATCGCTTTGTGGATTTTGATGATCTTGCAGGTATGGAGCACAGTACACTAAATGCAGTGTTGACAAAGGAAACTCACTAGCAAGGGTTTCATTAAGTGGGGATTAAGCTAAAACCCTTTTCCAGAATTGCCAGTAAATGAGACTCTAATCTAAAATTTCACATTAAGTTTAATACAACTAAAATGTGTGTTTGCATGTGTGTGTGTGTGCTTGCTAAATTAGTGTGAGAGCAATTTCCAAAAAGAGTTTTTGAGAAAAAATTTTATTTAGTTGGGTGAAGAAGAACACATTTCCCTTGTAAGTATAAGGTACCAAGTGGAGGAAATCCTACAACTGAAGTATACCTAGTAGTCCTGTGTCTAAGAAAATTGTATGTAAATACATGTCCAAATAGATAACCGAGAGACTTGAAAGGTGAACTTTTCAAACTGTATACATTCATTTAAATTTTATTTGAAAGAATTTTTTGACATTTATCTTGCATATTGTAGACTTTTTAAAAGCCATTTGCAAAGCTGAGCCTGAAGATGCCACTCTTAAAAAATATTTTGCAGCCGGGAATGCATATATATATATATATATATATGGAACATGCATATAATTCCAGCTACTTGGGAGGCTGAGGCAGGAGTATTGTGAATTTGAGGACATCTTGGGCAACTTACTAAGAAATAGACATAGAAAATAAAATAAAAATAGAAAGGGTTGAGGATGTAGCTCAGCACTAGAATTACTGCCTAGCATACCCAAGGCCCTGGGTTTAACACCAGCACCAAACAAACAAAAAGGAGATTTTACAATTTCCCTTAAATTTTCTGCTATATCTGGATTTAACTATGATTATTAAAGTACATTGAGGTAGGATTAAAATATTTTCAGCCTTGTTTTCTCTTTTTTACATTTTCTGTATATGAAGTTTGAGAGACAATGGTTTTTGCTTCACGTTTATATAATACCTGCTATTTGTTAGCTTGCCATTTGTATTCATAGTTAATAGAATTTTTAGATTTACCAGTGTCTGGTCTAAATAATTTAGTCTGAGGCTTAAATTTCATGGCTAATGGCTAATCAAACTTTGATTTGTTATAATCTAATTTTAATCATGTGGTTTGTGACAGATTTGGGACATTCACAGAATAATAGTCCTGAGAGCTTCAAATGGACTTCTGGAAAATTTTGTCCAGTGCTTTCTGTGAGACTGATAAATTCTAACCTGCTCTTGCAGGTAAATCAACAAAAGCTCTGCAAAATTAAGTGACTTGCTACAGGACTTCCATTCAGTTTGGATGTTGTATGAGGAAACAAGAAAACAGGTGCATTTCTCATCTTGTTTAGTTAGGTTCACCGTGTCACACTGAATATTAACTATTCACTTACTTTCATTTTTAAGAGGGTTTGCTGCAGAACATATTGATTCCAAACATGCAAAATTATATAATCTCAATTTAATTCAGATGAAGTAATTACATTTATGATAGTCAATTTTTAAATTGATATATGGATTTAGTTTTCTTTTCCCATATTTTAACATAGAGCTTAAACATCCCCCTCATAGACATATGAGATAAAATATAATGGAAATTACAGCAATGCTCTCATAGGTCTTCAGGGTTTTAATCTCTTTTATACACATACGTCTTTTCTTTCATGCTGAGAATCTTGCTTCTCAAGGATTGGTTAGAAATAGAACATCACCATATGCAATACTAATTTTCTTTTATGCACCAATCACACAACAACTTTGGAGCAGCAATCCCAATGAAGCCATTGACAATATGACTGCTGAGAATTATGTGAGTGTGTGTGTGAGCGCATGTGTGTGTGTTTGTGATTCTTTGTTTCTTTGTATGAACTATATTTTGAGTTACTTTGAGATGGAGGTACACTGATTGTACAAATAAAGTGGATGTTGATGTACGGAGGGAAGAACTTCCTAGAGATTATTGGAAGTATGTGCTGTTACAAAGCAAAGCACAATGTTAGCAAGTGAGAGGGTAATGAAAGCAAATTTTTATTATGCTGCATTGGTCAGTAGTGCTTTGATCATAGCTAGATACCATGTATAGTCCCTTCCTTATTTTCTGGAGGCAAGTGAAGGCATGACAAAAATTTAAAAAATACTTTTTTTAAAAAATACTTTTAAGAAAAAAAAGTAGAAACCCTTAACAATCTTACGTGGTGCAGTGGAAATCAGAATACAGACGATGTTATTTCAGCTTTCAGAGTGAAAGTCATAAAAGACATTCCTAGACTGACTTCCTAGCCCCTTCTCGCATGTATTCAGAGGTGGTCTGGAAGCAGGCCTCCTTTGCCTGCAGGTCTCTGACTCTGAACACGGCTCATTTGTTTAGGTGTGCCTGTGTAGACCTGTGCTGGTGTGATCTGATCGTCCCTTGTGGTAAATATCAGTGGGGAGCAAAAGACTTGGCTCCATCTGGATTAGGCTCTTGACCATCAGTGTTACATCCACCATGTTCAGCACTCTGGAACTGTAAAGTACCGTGTCTTTCTACATGAGCCAAGTTGCAACAAAACCCGAGAAGAAAGTAGCTGTACTGAGCAGCAGTGCGAAGTGGTGAAAAAGAGCAGGCCCTGCCTTTCAACAGCTTCCTGGTTTTCACCTCCATTTTATTCTGGAGTCTTAGCTCCATATCTACCATTGGATTCTGTAAGACACTCCTGAATTCTTGGAACCATTTCTTACTCCTTTCTCGGCATTTGTTCTGCTTTGTTTTATGTGCATGCTTAAGCCGATATAAATTACTCTCTGCTGTTTGCAAATAAAAGAATTCCTGGTATACTTAGTTATTTTGGGTACCGATTCTTTTTTTTTTTTTTTTTGAGACAGGGTCTTGCTTTGTAGTTCAGGCTGGCCCTGAGCTCACTATGTAGCCCAGGCAAGCCTCGAACTCAGCAATCCTCCTGTCTCTGCCTCCCGAGTGCTGGGATTACAGGCGTGAGCCACCACGCCCGGCACTGTGGTATGTGGTATTGATTGCTGGTGGGCATGAGTCACCACGCCCAGCATACTATGTGGTTACTGGGATTGAACCCAGGACCTTGCACTTGCGGGGCAGGCGCCGGAACCACTGAGCTAAATCTCCGGCCCAGGGTACCGATTCTTAAATCAAAATCTGATGCAATTTGAGAGGTCAAATTCTGAAATATAAGAAGTGGTGGAAAATTACAGTAAATGTTTAAATTTTAAAAAATTTGTTACAATACAAGGCGCAATGCTAAGAATGGTAGAATAAGTGTGTTCAAAGTGAGGGGGACTATTGTGAATTTTTTTAATGCAGATTAGTGGCAATATGTCTTTTATAATATTAAATATAAGCATTCACTGTATTTTTTGATCATGTCACATACATTTTTTACTGTATGATCTTGGACATGAATATATAACCTTGTGGATAGGAATATTGCTTTGATATAAGATATATGGAGATAAAATGAGGCTTAAATTAGAGTAGGACATTTCTATAATTCTGAAATAACAAGTCTTAAATCTAACTTGAAACATTGTATTGAAGACTTTTTTTCTCCATCATTTCTTTATAGTTCTTAGTCCACATTATTCTCTGTAATGTTTGAGAAAGGGAACCAAAGAATATGAGCTTTTGTTTGCCTTTTCTTTTCAGTATCAAGAACAGAAAACTTTGGGAAGAAAATTATTTAAGTTGTGTATACGTGAACCACACTTTAAAATGCACCCGGCTTCACTGAAACTGTATCTACTGCTTTTATGTCAACTAGAAAAGTGAGATAGTTTAAAAATATGAAGTATTACCTTTCTCTCAACAAAAAGCTCTATTTTTTAAAATCTCAGATTAGTGTGGTCTCAAGGCATCAAGAGCTAATCTAACAGAATAAATCCAAAACAAATTACTGTCACAATAACCCTTCTCTAGAATGACATGTTAATCAAGAAAAAAACCACAGGTGTCTCAAAAATGGTTGGACTTGGTGAACAATGCCTTGATTATCTAATAAATGTAATCCCTTATCTTTACAATAAAAATAATTTTAAAGGAATAGTTATAATTATCTGGATTCATCTAATTTTTAATAGTTGTGAATTCAACATAGATAATTTTAGATGGACACATTTTGTGTGATATTTTGCTTATTCAAGTTGTACACGATCAGCACACAAGGTGACATTTGTGTACAGTCTGATGTCTGTGAAATTCAAAGTGCAATTAATGTCTAAAGCCGCCAAACAAAGAAGTATCATTGTTTGAATGTTTTCTTGGGGGATGAAAACTGTATATAATGAATTTTGTAACAAGTTTGGTTTTCAGCCTTGACTGTTTATCTAAATGGTCATCCACACACCTTCTGGAATCATGGTTTCCATGGCAAGTCAACTTCCATAATGACTCCATGGTCACTGACTAAATCAGCTATATCAGAGGTCAAAAGGTTAGATCTGGATAATTGAAGTGGAAGATCTTTTTTCCCCTTCTCAGATTAGTTTGTTTGTTTGTTTGTTTGTTTGTTTGTTTATTTATTTATTTATTTATTTATTTTGAGACAGGGTCTCACTTTGTAGTTCAGCTTGGCTCTGAGCTCACTATGTAGCCCAGGCAAGCCTCGAACTCAGCAATCCTCCTGCCTCTGCCTCCCAAGTGCTGGGATTACAGGAGTGAGCCACCACGCCCAGCACAGATTAGTTTATTTTTAAAAATTCCCTTACTTGGTAGCTTATGTTTAGGTTTAATACTTCTTTTATTTGCTACATCTTTTTTTTGGTTATCTCAGCTGTTGGCCTTTGATGAGCTGAAGAAACTATTGTGAACAGAGTTACATGGGGATGATTTCAGGTGGGTTATAACATGATATTTAGGTTTGGGTATGTAACTTGTATAACTGAATCGTGGAGCATTTCCATATCATGCACAGGACCTGGGTTCAATTCCTAGCTATATGGGGAAAAAAGGACATAAATATACATATATTAGATAGTCTGTGGGAAAATAACACTTGATGCCATTAACAGTGTTTTAAAAATATAGGAGGAAGGCTGATCTGTTTGAGTTCTTTATATATTGTAGATAATAGCCCTTTGTCTGATAAACAGCTAGTAAAGATTTTTTTCCCATGTTGTAGGTTGTCTTTTAGCAGTGCCAGTGACTTCTTTGGCTGTGCAGAAGCTTTTCAGTAGAATGAGATCCCATTTATTGATTCTTTCTGCTCATTCTTGTGCTATAGAGGTTTTATTCATAAAGTCTCTGCCTAAGCCAATGTCTCCAAGAGTTTTACCTAGCCTGTTTTCCAGCAGGCTTATTGTTTCTGTTTTATTGTTTAAGTCTTGTATCCATTGTGAGTTTAGTTTTGTGCATGGTGAAAGAGATAGGTCTAGCTTTAGCTTTTGGCAGGCTAAAGTCCAGTTTTCCCAGCAACATTTGTTAAAGAGGCTGTCTTTCTTCCATTGGGGATGTTTGCCTCCTTTGTCAAAGATCAGCCTCCCCAAGTTTAAAGACCCAATTCAAAAATGGGCATCTGAAATGAAGACACTTCCCAGAGGCAGCAGTCAAAGCAACCAAGAAGCATATGAAGAAATGTTCAACATCACTGGTCATTCGAGAAATGCAAATGAAAACAACACTGAGATTTCATCTCACTCCACAAAGAATGGCCGCTATCACAAAATCAACCAACAATAAATTCTGGCGTGGCTGTGGGGAGAAAGGAACCCTTCTCCACTGTTGGTGGGATTGCAGACTTGTGCAACCATTGTAGAGATCTGTGTGGAGATTTCTCAGAAAACTAGGACTAGGGGTCCCATTTGACCCTGCTATTCCCCTGCTAGGAATATACCCAAAAGAATTTTAAAAACCACATTCGAAAGACAGATGTACACCCTTGTTCATAGCAGCTCAGCTCGTGTTAGCTCAATCTTGGAAACAACCCAAATGTCCATCAATAGGAGAGTGGATAAAGAAGATGTGGTTTTTTAAAAAATAAAATGGAGTATTACTCTGCCATAAAGAATGGCAAGATTGAGCCATTTAGGTGCAAATGGAGACACCTGGAGGATAGACTAATAAGTGAAATCAATAGATCACAGATAGGCAAATTCCAGATCTTTTTGACATGAACACCTGTAGATGCAAATGAGCTCTAGAAAGTATGACAGCTTTTATAGAGTGGGAAATTTCCATAGGAAATTTGATGTGGGAATGTAATGAGGGGAAGGAATAAATATGATACAGAAAGAAAATAAAAGAGCATGAATAAAGGGGGTGAGGAAGTGTGGGTGGGTAGGGATATGGGTAAAAATGAGAATTAACTTGTGTCATATACTGGTATAAATTCCCCAATGTTATACGTGATTTTGAGATGTATATAAATTGTACCAATAAAGAATTCAATTAAAAAAATAAAACCTAAAAAATATATATAGGAGGAATAATTTAAGTATGGAGTAGATTTGAATAAGTACTATATTAAGTCCTCAGAAACAAATTTTTTAATTCTAGGATTTCTTAAAACTTTACAATAGCAAACAGTTGGACAAAGAATTTTTTTTAGCAGTTGATACAGGTAAAAATCCAAATGTTCAAAAAAATGGTTCTTAGATTTCCTTACAGGTCACTTCATGTTCAGTTTCAAATCTAGCAAGGAAGACCCAAGTGTGTTTTTTATTAAAGCTTAAACAACCAGCTAGTGTAATGTTCCTGAAGTTTCATCCATCATGCTACCAATTTCTTCATACTAGGGAAACATTATATTCTCTTGTTATGTCTCAAAGACAAGAAACACATTCAGAAAGTTTTGCCAATAACAAATGAATAATCGAGGCCTTGAAATTCATAGCCTTCTACTTGCTTACTGGTGTTCAGAATGTAGGGTAGGGAGATTTGCTAAAGCATGAACTGTGCCCATTTGATCCTTAAGTGGTACAATTTACAAACTTACTTTTGGGTTTTTCCTGGCCCTGCAGAATTCAGAGCTCGTGTAGCCATTAGCAGTTGAAATAGTATCAGAAATCACCACGATCATAGATAAGGAAAACAGTACTTTCTGCAGAGGATACAAAAGAAGATCATGACTAGGCTTTTGGTAGAAATTATAGGAAGAAGCAATAAAAAAAAACTTACTGTTCTAATGTTATTAGTAGAGTAAAAGTATTTGGGTATGCTTAATGAGAAAATATCTGAAAGTTAGAAATCAGACAATGAAGTGAATTCCTTCACTTAGTGGAATCAGGCTATTGTATCAGATAATTCCAAGAAGACTTCTGCCAGGTTTCCTACTGATGTCCCTGTTCTCTGTGTCTCTTGTGCGAAGCAGGAAGGTTTGATGTAAACATTTTATGGCTATTCTATTCTGTCATTTTGACTCAGGAAAAAGTATTCTTAGTAAATAGTTATATAAAATAAAATGAATGAAGGCAAAATTTGTACATGCTTATTTTTCTGACCCAAATTTAGATATGCAAAATGGTATCAAAGGACATTGTTTTTGGATATATAGCACACACAGGGAGACACACAAACACACATCAAACCCACAATGGCTTAAGTTATGATAGGTGAAAATTGACATGGATAAAAGTTCCATAAATCAGTTAATCATTGAGATTTATATTGAAAATTATTGTGCTGAAAATAAGCTCAGTGAAACTAAAAATGTCACAAAAATA
The DNA here is from genome assembly GCA_004025085.1 of Thryonomys swinderianus. Classification (NCBI taxonomy): domain Eukaryota; kingdom Metazoa; phylum Chordata; class Mammalia; order Rodentia; family Thryonomyidae; genus Thryonomys; species Thryonomys swinderianus. The sequence continues at coordinate 10,824 of PVIC010015387.1, forward strand.
ATAGCTGTGCCACTTAGAAAGTTAAAGGGATTAACCTGACTGGATAAAATTTGAAAAAAATTATTCTAGATAAAATTTTGTCATTAATGTTATAATCCTGATGAAAATATTTATTTTTGTAAACAGGCATTCACATTGCAGCAGAATAAAAATAAACTAGATCAGATAGCGCTGCATAAAGAATGACCATAAATCATCTTGTACTTAATTTCATGAGTTATTGTCTATTTGTTGCCACTTACTTAACTCTTCACTTTTGCCAACTTAATGATTACTTATGAGTACATGACCCCCAATTTTTCCAGCATTACACACATGCACACACGCACACACACATACACACACTCATACACACACATGCACACAGAGTTTACATTTTATTAGGTCACCGAGAGATCTGACCCAGTATTTAATGTTTTGCATATGTCATCCAGCTTTGATTTGTTGAAATGCCACTCCTTTTTAGAGTTATGGTGCTTTACCATTGTTTTTTTTTAAAGTGAAAATAATCCATGCTTATTAAATATTCTGGTTGTTTGAGTTAATAAATTCAAAGAGACTCCTTACATTTCCTTGAGCATTAACAAAGACTAAAAAATTATAAATTTTAATTTCAGCATTGCAAGATAAATTCCATTTTAATATATATATGTGTATATGTATGTATATATATGTATATATATGTATTTTTTTTGAGACAGGGTCTCGCTTTGTAGTTCAGGCTGGCTCTGAGCTCACCTGTAGCTCAGGCAAGCTTCAAACTCAGCAATCCTCCTGCCTCTGCCTCCCGAGTGCTGGGATTACAGGCATGAGCCACCACGCCCGGCACTGTGTTGTGTGGTATTGATTGCTGGTGGGCCTGAGTCACCACGCCCAGCATTGTATGTGGTTACCGGGATTGAACTCAGGACCTTGGGCTTGCAAGGCAGGTGCCAGAACCACTGAGCTAAATCTCCAGCCCAGTATATATATTTTTTACCACTAAATCTACTCGATGTATTTAGAATATTTTAAGATTTGGACTTATTTCAGCTGGATATGCACAATTTTCATGATGGTCCAGCCTTCAGCATTTAGTCACTTGAATTGTTTTTTTTTTTTTTTCCAGTACTGGGGATTGAACTTGAGGCCTTGTGCTGTCAAGGCAACTGCTGTAACACTGAGCTAAATCCCCAGCCCCTTTTATTCTATTTTTGTGTCCTTTCTGTCATCACTTCTTTCCTTAGGAATCATTCACATTTCCTCTTTTTTTCTCCTGGCTAAGTTCCGTGTCTACTCAGAAAGTGTAGTAACTCCGTGTCTCTGCTTTGCCCACCTGTGCCATTTCCCGTTCCTCCCTGCCCTCCATGTGGTGCCCTGCAGCCTGCGTTTCCCACATCGCACTCGGACTCTGCTTCTGGGATTCAAGTTTTCAAAATCTGGTTTATTTTACTGTCCAACATTGCTTTCCATTTATTCAGTCTTCCCTCATCAGACCCATAGTCTCTGCTCTGTCATGTAGATACCCACCATCTCCATTTATCTATGTTCCTCCCACTGGAAAGGTCCCCTGTCTTTTTATTACCAGATTATGATTCTGTATTGACCTCTCCCAGTTCACATTTCAATTTCCATATCATTTTTATTTTTCCTGACACTGCCAGCCTATAATGAAACTACATCTAATTGACTCTATACATAAGTTATACATAGCCATGAAATTTTCTAGATGACAATTTTCTTTAAAGAAGTGTTGCTCCCTAGTTTTTAAACTCTGAAAAGGACAGTTAGAAATGCCTTAGCTAGCCTATGCTAAGTAATAAATGCCATCGTGTCAGCAAGTCAATTAAAGATGAGTTGAAATCAAATACTGAAATTTAAGGAACAAAAAGTGGCTTAAAGTATTCTCTCTACATACTGTAATACCAAATATGCACTCTTGTCAGATTTTACAGGCCTTAAAATTGCTACATGGAAGAAAAGGCTGAAAAAATGAAAATGTCAATTGCAGGGATTCAAATATTCTTTTGATATCACACATTGAATGAAAAGAATTAGAATGTAAGTTTAAGTCAAGAAAAGAAACTGTTCAGTGGATGGGGCTTTTTCTATGAAGATAACTGATTTTTTTTTTTTTTTGAGACAGGGTCTCGCTTTGTAGTTCAGGCTGGCTCTGAGCTCACTATGTAGCCCAGGCGAGCCTCGAACCCAGCAATCCTCCTGCCTCTGCCTCCCGAGTGCTGGGATTACAGGCATGAGCCACCATGCCCAGCACTGTGGTATGTGGTATTGATGGCTGGTGGGTTTGAGTCTCCACACCCAGCATTGTATGTGGTTACTGGGGATCGAACTCAGGATCTTGCACTTGCGAGGCAGGCGCCAGAGCCACTGAGCTAACCCTCCGGCCTGAAGATAACTGATTTTATCAAGAATAATTAAAAAGAACTCAGTACTGACTTTAGCTGTGCTTGTTCTTCATATAAAAGTTTATACAGATCATTAAATTTTAAGAAATTTTGGCAGAAAACTATCTGATGAGTATCATAGAGGTTAATCTTTAGAGAACTCAATAACACAGTTCTCAGGGAAACTGCATACTGTCACTATGTTCTAGCAATTCAAAGCAAAGTAATAAAATCCTCCTAAATTTTTTTTTGCATTATTTGCATAGTTGACATAGCTATGGATCAGTTTTAAGTTTAGATATATGTGTATTTCAAATAAGCACATTTGTATTACTTATTATTTAATAAACATTGCTTTCTTCATAAAAGCTCACTTAAAAATCTCCCACTTCATAATAAGCTCAACACCGAAAGACAAGCTGCATATGTTCATTTCTGAGAGCAAGTTCTTAAAGAGTTCTGAGTCTTTTACATTTCCCCGGAAATAGTTTGTCCCCTCAATTCCCATGGCACCACACACATATATTTATATATATATTATATTCCTGCCTTACGTGACTGGATTCAAAATAAACATTGACAGAATGATTTTTTTTTTGCTTTTTGGAGACAGGGTCTCGTGTTGTAGTTCAGGCTGGCCCTGAGCTCACTATGGTGCCCAGGCAAGCCGCCGCGAACTCAGCAATCCTCCTGTCTCTGCCTCCCGAGTGCTGGGATTACAGGCGTGAGCCACCACGTCCGGCATTGTGGTATGTGGTGTTGATTGTTGGTGGGCGTGTCTCCACGCCCAGGATTATATGTGGTTACCGGGGATTGAACTCAGGTCCTTGCACTTTCGAGGCAGGCGCCGGAACCACTGAGCTAACCCTCCAGCCCGACAGAATGATTATTAAGAGGAAGAAAACGAACCTAAGTTACTGCTATTCTACCATTCTATATAACTTCTTGGAGTTTAATATATTAATGCTTAAAGCTTTTCAAACCATTTAACTGCACTGCATTAGGGTTCTTCACAGACACAGAAACAGAAGGATAGATTCAGTCATCTGTTGACATCTGTAGAGGCTTCTTTCCAAGATGCCTTCAAACACCCATCAAATCTGTGGATCCTCGAGTGCCTTATGTACAATGGCATAGTATTTGATATATAATTCACACAATCCCTCATGCATTTTAAATCATATCTAGATCATTTATAATATGTAATATAAGTGCTCTGCATAAATATTCATTATACTGTTTTGTTTAGAAAACAATGACAAGATAAATGAAGTTGCACATATTCAGTAGTCTCAACCTTCATAGGTCTAACTGCATTTTCAGTCTGTGGATGGTTAAATCTGTGCATGCAAACCCCACAGATATACAGGTGAAAAACACACACACACGCACACACACACGCACACACACTCGGCCCTCTTTTCTCTTTCTGTTCCAGTTAGGTCCAAACTGGGCTTGGTGACTTTCACCTGAATGGAGGATAACTATCTGCTTAACTTGAAAAGCTGAGCTCGTTCTGAAATACTCTCATAGGCCCACCCAGAAGTGCATTTTTTTCCAAGCACTGAGCATCCTGTGGCCTGGTCAAGGTGACAGATAAAATTAACCATCACATTTTCCTAACTTAGTCCCAAAAACCAACAGAATTACAGTTTGTAGAATTTATTGTGTATAAGATTTTATGATTCTTTGTCACTTTATCTTGTGCTTAAGAATTTTCCTGTTTGTAGTATTTTGGTTTCTTCATGAAAGGAAAAATTTTAAAGGTAAAATTAATTAAAATGCAATTAACTAGAAATAAAAATAAATGGGTAATCAGTCTTCCTCTAGAACCAGATCACAGTATATTTAGATAACATCATTTGTAAATCTGTGTAAGTTAAGCTTTTGAAAAGAAGAGGTAATGTTATTATTTGTTTGATAGACTAAAACATATGCATAAAAATTTTTGTTTTTCAAAAAATAAACAGATATTAATATGTTGTTCTGATACATCTGAAGGCTTTCATGGCTCTCCTAGTATCTAGGAATCTATCCATTACCTCTACATTTTCCATTTTATTGGTTTAAATTCTCCTCATATCAAACTTACTTTTTCAGTTAACTTCTCAAGATGTTTTTGTTTTGTTTTGTTTTTTGTTTTTTTGAGAGAGGGTTTCACTGTGTAGTTCAGGCTAACCTTGAACTCAGGTTGATCCTCTTGCTTTAGCCTCCTGAGTGCTGGGATTACAGGTGTGTGACACTACAACCTGCTTTAAGCAATGGGGAATGACTAATAGGAAAAATCTGTATCAGGGGCATGATGTAGGTACATTCCTCTAAAGATAGAGAAGTTAATTTATCTTGAAATGCTTGATCTAGAAGCCTTTTCAATGGCTCAGTTGTGAGTTTGTGATAGGGGCAAGAGTATAAAGAATTCAGATTAGACAACTTCTTACCCTACCTGTGGGGATGGCTGCCCTGTGTCCAGATATTATATTATTCAACCTTAGGAAAATTATATCCAATGCAAGCTTCTCATAGCCAGGACTGAACCTTTCCTAACAAGTAAGGACACTTTGGTACTAGCCTAGTAGTTATTTTCTCAATTTTATTATATTTGCATGTTTTCATGGTAACTACTATAAAACAAATTTTGAATGTGCCTTAGGTGTCCTCAATATTATTTCCCATCCATGAATTTTATGGATCCTTACTTTAATATTTACTGTAATGACATATTGTTATCATCGTATTCCTATTTTATACAAAGAGAAATGGAGGCAGATAGAGGATAGGTGGTTTGAACCGAGATTTCTAGTACTCAAAACTGAGCAGTAGCACATACAACAGTCTGTGTTCATGGCCACACACTGTCCACTGTCTGCAGGTGATGTGGGAGGAGGAGGGTCCTAGGCAGAGTGGCTGCCACAATTCAGTTACCTCTGTAACTGCAGTTTCCACATCAAGAGCCTGACCTTTTTGAAGACAGATGTTTTATTTTTATCTTTGTTTACTGACTATAAAGTTAATGAATTCATGTTATCTTCTTTGTGAAGAGCAGAGCAGGAGAAGACAGGGTTACTTAAGTAGATGCTCTGCATCTAGTGAGTGTGTGTTGCCTTCACAAGACCCAAGGGGCTGTTTATAAGTAACTGGCACCATAGCCAAGTCTGAACTGATGACTGTCTTATAATAAAGTGCACGACAAAGACATACTGTACCTTTCATGACTTAATGTGACTTTTGAGAAAAACCTTAAAAGTATTGATTTTTAACAAAACAAAAAAATTTAAATTGAATCAGAGTCTACCATGCTTCTGTGTATCACCTAAATGTTAGGGACACAAGAAATTGTTAAGCCAAACCATAAGGATACAACTGATGATATGCAGGACATGAGAAACTCTACAGGAGAGCCAACTATAAATGAAATGCAAGGAAAAATAAAAGAAAGACTCAAAAGGTTTTAAATGAGACTTTAATAAGTCAACAAAATTGTGTACATGGATTCCAACTTTAACCAATAAAACAAAATAAAGTGGTACATTGACTCATGAATTTAATTCATTTTATGATTCTGGAAAAGATGGTCATCCTTCCGTTCCTGTGGGAAAGATGGCCACAATGGAGTTTATCACCCAATGCAGAGTTTGAAAATAAAAACAAAATATTGCCTAATGCTTCGGATTGAGAACCATATTCTTCCCAAACAGAAGCATTCAAGACTGAGTTGCCTTGTAAAACAGTGACAATTGGATAAGTTTGACTAATGATAGGATGTGTGCTAACACTGAGGAATTATTAAGGACCTGTGAACTTTTTCTTAGGTTAAAAGTGTTATTTAAAAAAATTAAATATGTCTGACTTATGAATGAAATGATAGAATGGCTTAGATTTGCTGTAAAATCCATGGCAGATTTACCATGAGTTGAAAGTTATTGAAGCTGAGTCTTGAAAAATAGAAGGCTTATCAGAAGAGGGGCAGAGGATAGAGAACATAAAGAAGTGAGTGCCTAAGTAGATATGTCAAGAAATAACATGCATACATGGAGATATTACAGTGAAACATGTTAATTTTATGATTTAATAACTATAATAAAAAGTCAGATAACTTAGAAATATTTAAAAACAGTTGGGCCATGTATATGCATGATGGGCTCATTTTACTACTTTTATGTGATTTCAGTTTTTCCAGAATAAAAGGTTGAAAAGTTTTCTCAGCAAAATGGTTCACCAGTCCACCACAGTTTCCTTAGATGAAAACCTGGCTCATCATTCATCAGTTACTTTGCTCTATGGGATCTGTAGCATTGGGCACCAACCCATGCAAACTAAAACAGCAATTTAAAATATCAACCATCACTTGTTTGCTGCCAGGAAAGCTTATCTCCACAACACACAGCTGCAGCCACTGAACTCACCTGGTTCTGGAAGATGTCCTCCAGGCTGAGTCATCACTGCCTGGCAAGTTGGCGCTGCCTGTCAGTTTGAGAATTCAGCCAGGACTGTGAGCAAGGGCCTTTGGTTCTCATCTTCCCTGGGTTACTGGCCTTCTCCAAAGCAAGTGTCCTGAAAGACAAGGAGTACACATGGACAGTTGTTAAAGGTCTCAGTCAGTAAGCTGGTACAGGGACATTTCCTTGGTCTATTGGTCAATGGTGACACAGCCTAGATATGATTTCTACTCTTTTTTTAATTGAATTCTTTATTGGTACAATTTATACACATCTCACAATCACATATAACATTGGGGAATTTGTACCAGTGTATGACACAAGTTAATTCTCATTTTTACCCATATCCCTACCCACCCACACCTCCCCACCCCCTTTATACATACTCTTTATATTTTCTTTCTGTATCATGTTTATTCCTTCCCCTCATTACATTCACACACCAAATTTCCTATGGAAATTTCCCACTCTATAAAGCTGTCATACTTTCTAGAGCTCATTTGCATCTACAGGTGTTCATGTCAAAGAGAAGATCTGGAATTTGCCTATCTGTGATCTATTGATTTCACTTATTAGTATATCCTCCAGGTGTCTCCATTTGCACCTAAATGGATTGATCTTGTCATTCTTTATAGCAGAGCAATACTCCATTTTATAAATAAACCCCATCTTCTTTATCCACTCTCCTGTTGATGGGCATTTGGGTTGTTTCCAAGATTGAGCTATCAGGAGCTGAGCTGCTATGAACAAGGGTGTACATCTGTCTTTCCAATGTGAGTTTTTAAATTCTTTTGGGTATATTCCTAGCAGGGGGATAGCAGGGTCAAATGGGACCCCTAGTCCTAGTTTTCTGAGAAATCTCCACACAGATCTCCACAATGGTTGCACAAGTCTGCAATCCCACCAACCGTGGAGAAGTGTTCCTTTCTCCCCACAGTCTCGCCAGCATTCATTCTTGGTTGATTTTGTGATAGCGGCCATTCTTTGTGGAGTGAGATGAAATCTCAGTGTTGTTTTAATTTGCATCTCTCAAATGACCAGTGATGTTGAACATTTCTTCATATGCTTCTTAGCTGCTTTGACTTCTGCCTCTGAGAAGTGTCTATTCATTTCAGATGCCCATTTTTAATTTTTTTTTTGAGACAGGGTCTCGCTTTGTAGTTCAAGCTGGCTTTGAGCTCACTATGTAGCCCAGGTAAGCCTCAAACTCAGCAATCCTCCTGTCTCTGCTTCCCGAGTGCTGGGATTACAGGCGTGAGCCACCACGCCTGGCTAGATGCCCATTTTTGAATTGGGTCTTTAAACTTGGGGAGGCTGATCTGTTTGAGTTCTTTATATATTGTAGATAATAGCCCTTTGTCTGATAAACAGCTAGTAAAGATTTTTTCCCATGTTGTTGGTTGTCTTTTAGCAGTGCCAGCGACTTCTTTTGCTGTGCAGAAGCTTTTCAGTAGGATGAGAACCCATTTGTCGATCTTTCTGCTAGTTCTTGTGCTATAGAGGTTTTATTCCTAAAGTTTCTGCCTAAACCAGTGTCTCCAACAGTTTTACCTAATCTGTTTTCCAGCAGGCTTATTGTTTCTGTTTTAATGTTTAAGTCTCAGATCCATTGTGAGTTTAGTTTTGTGCATGGTGAAAGAGATAGGCCTAGCTTTAGCTTTTGGCAGGTTAAAGCCCAGTTTTCCCAGCAACATTTGTTAAAGAGGCTGTCTTTCTTCCATTGGGGATGTTTGCCTCCTTTGTCAAAGATAAGGTGGCTTAATGTATCCGGAGTTGTTTCTGGGTCTTCTAATCTATTCCATTGGTCCTCGGGTCTGTTACTTTGCCAGTACCATGCAGTTTTTATCACAGCAGCTTTATAGTAGAGTTTTAAATTGGGGATTGTAATACCCCCTGCCATGTCGTGGTTGCTTAGAATTGCTTTTGCTATTCTAGGTTTCTTGTGGTTCCAGATGGATTTTTGTATTATTTTCTCTAGCTCTGTGAAGTATACTGTTGGAATTTCAATTGGAATTGCATTGAATCTGTATAGTAGTTGTGGGAGTATAGCCATTTTGATGATGTTGGTTCTCCCTACCCAGGAACAAGGGATATCTTTCCACTTTCTGGTTTCCTTTTCTATCTCAGTTTTCAGAGTCCTATAGTTTTCAGAGTAGAGGTCTTTCACTTCTTTTGTTAGGTTGATTCCTAGATATTTCATTTTTCTGGGTGCTACTGTGAAAGGGACTGACTCCCCAATTTCTCTTTCAGTGAGTCTGTTGTTTGTGTAGACAAAAGCTGTTGATTTTTGAGCATTGACCCTGTATCCAGCAACACTACCAAATTTGGTAATTAAGTCTAGCAGTCTTTTGATTGAGTTTTTAGGATCCTCTAGATAGAGTATCATATCATCAGCAAATAATGCCAGTTTAACTTCTTCCTTTCCTATCTTTATTCTTTTTATATCTTTGTCCTGCCTGATTGCTATGGCTAATGTTTCCAGTACTATATTGAACAAGAGTGGTGACAATGGGCATCCTTGTCTTGTTCCTGACCTTAGTATAAAAGGTTTCAGTCTTTGCCCACTGAGAATGATGCTGGCTGTTGGTTTCTCATAAATAGCTTGTATTAAATTGAGATAAAGTCCATCAATTCCAATTCTCTGTAGGGTTTTGATCATAAATGGGTGTTGGATTTTGTCAAATGCTTTTTCTGCATCTATTGAGATAATCATATGGTTTTTGTCCTTGAGTCTGTTAATATAGTGTATTACATTGATTGATTTGATGCCTTGTATCCCTGGGATAAATCCGACTTGATCAGGGTGTATGATTTTCTTGATAACTCTCTGTATTCTGTTTGCCAGTATTTTATTGAGGATTTTTGCATCAATGTTCATTAGAGAGATTGGCCTGTAGTCTTCTTTTTTGGTGGGATCTTTCCCTGCCTTTGGAATCAAGGTGATGGTTGCTTCAAGGAATGATTTGGGGAGTACTGCTTCCCTTTTGATTTCATTAAAGAGATTGAGAAGTACTGGTATTAACTCTTCTTTAAAAGTTTTGTAGAATTCAGCAGTGAAACCATCAGGATCAGGGCTTTTCTTTGTTGGTAGGTTTTTTTTATTACATTTTCAATTTTCCAGATTGATATCAGGTTGTTTAATATTTTTATATCCTCTTCATTCAGCTTTGGAAGTTCATATGTATCTAGGAATCTATCCATTTCTTCTAGATTTTCCATCTTCTTGGAGTATAGATTTTCAAAGTATGTGTTTATGATCCTTTGGACTTCCTCTGGGTCTGTACTGATTTCCCCATTTTCATTCCTTATAGCATGGATTTGAGACCTTTCCTTCCTTTGTTTGATAAGGTTGGCTAAGGGTCTGTCAATCTTATTTATCCTTTCAAAGAACCAACTCTGATTCATTGATTGTTTGTATTGTTCTCTTTGTCTGCATTGCATTAATTTCTGCTCTGATCCTTATAATTTCCTCTCTAGTATGTGCTTTGGGTTTGTTTTGCTCCTCTTTTTCTAATTGCCTGATGTTCATCATTAGATTATTTCAGTTTGCTTTATTTTCCGAGTGTAGGCATTCAGTGCTATGAATTTCCTTCACAGAACTGCTTTCATCGTGTCCCATAAATTCCTGTATGTTGTGCTGGGGTTGTCCTTTAGTTGTAGAAACTGTTTAATTTCTTCTTTAATTTCTTTTGTGGCCCATTGGTTGGTTATCAGAGTGTTGTTCAATTTCCATGTGTTTGTAAGGATCTTGGAATTTCTTCTGCTATTCAGCTCCAGTTTCAAGGCACTATGGTCTGATAGTATGCAGGCGATAACTTCGATTCCTTTGCGTTTACTTAAGCTTGTTCTATGGACTAGAATGTGATCTATTTTGGAGAATGATCCATGAGCAGCTGAGAAGAAGGTATATTCTTGCTTTGAAGGGTAAAAAAAAAATTCTGTAGGCATCTAATAAGTCCATTTGCTCAAAAGTTTGATTTCTCTCAAGTATTTCCTTATTGATTCGTTGTCCAGTTGATCTGTCAATTTGTGACAGTGGAGTATTAAAATCCCCTACTACTATTGTATTCATGGATAACTAGCTTTTCACATCCAGTAACGTTTGTTTTATATAGTTGGGTGCATTAGAGTTGGGTGCATTAATATTTATGAGTGTTATTTCTTTCTCTTGGATTGTTCCCTGTATGAGAACATAGTGACCTTCTTTATCTCTTTTAATCAGTTTGGGTTTGAAATCTATTTTATCTGCAAACAAGATAGCCACTCCTGCTTTTTTTGCAGTTTCCTGTGGCATGGAGGATTGTTTTCCAACCTTTTATTTTCAGTCTATGGGTTTCCTTCTGAATTAGGTGTGTTTCCTGTATGCAGCAGATTGTAGGATCTTGCTTCTTGATCCATTCTGCTAGTCTGTGTCTTTTAATTGGCCCATTGAGGCCATTGACGTTAATGCTTATGACTGATATGGACATATTCAGAGCTGCCATGTTTCCCTGTTCTTGGTTCTTTTCTTCTTTGCTTTTCCCCTTTTCTGTTTAGTTTCTTGTTTGCCCCAGTGAATTCACTCTCCTGGGTCTTGTGGGTATGAAATTTTCTGTGTTTTTTTCCCAAGATGTTCTTTAGGATATTTTGGAGCGCAGGTTTCATATTTGTGAAGTTTTTCAGGTGTTCTTTATCATGGAAGTATCTTATTTCCCCGTCTATTCTGAAAGATAGTTTTACAGGATACAACAGTCTAGGTTGGAGGTTGTTTTCCTGCAGGGCTTGAAATACTTCCCTCCATGCTCTCCTTACATTGAATGTTTGTATTGAAAAGTCTGCTGTGATCCTAATGGGCTTGGGCTTCCCTTTGTAGGTGATTTTTTTCCTTTCTCTCACTGCTTTCATTATTTCATTCTTTTGTTGTACATCTGGAACCTTGATAGTTATATGTCTAGGTGTAGATATTTTTATGTCATGGCGTTTTGGAGTCTGATAGGCCTCATTTATCTGTATGTCTATTTCTTTTCCTGTGAAGTTTTCTGCTGTTATCACTGACAGTAGCTTTTTTATGTCTTTTACACTGTCTCCTGCTTCCTCAGTGACTCCAATCAGTCTTATATTATTTTTCTTTGAGTCATCTAGAAGCTGTTGAATTGATTTCTCATGGTCCCTTGCTCTTTTCCATAGATTATACCTATACTGCTTGTTGGCTGCTATGCTGTCCTCTAGGTCTGAGATTCAGTTCTCTGCTGTATTCATCCTACTGTGCAAGCTTTCATTCTCCTTCATCATTCCCTGGAGCTCTGCTTGAAGCTGTTTAAAAGGTTCCATTACTTCTGCTATCTTGGATTCTGTCATCTCGCTGATCTCTTCTTTAATGATGTCTTTCACTGTGTACAGTATCCCTGTTTTGATCTCAGAGATGAGTTCTGCTTTCCATTTTACTAGATCTGCTTTAGTTACCATCTCCAAGAGTCCTGGTGTTTGAGTTTCAGTTTGCCTTATTTCCCTTTTCTCTGAATTTCCCCGTGGTGGTGATCTTTGTGTCTATTTTTTTGTGTATTTTCTCATTTCTACTCTTTCATTGTTATTAATGCTCTTCTTTGCCTGATGACAGGGCAATGTTTGTTGCAGGTCTCTTTCTATTATCTGGGGCCTTTTGGATGTGGCACTTTCCTGGGGGGGTCCTCCTTGAATCTGTAATGACCCTTGAGAGTTCTCAGTTCTGACACATCATGGGAGGTATTTGAGCAGAACAATCACATCATGTTTGTTACCATAATACAATAAATGCCAATATCAGTATTAAACACAGTAAATAAGATAAAATTTTGTTAAATTCTATTCTGAAGACTTTGAGCTTATGAGTTACCTCAATGTCCATATGCTAGAATTTAGAATTAATCAGCAATGTGTATACAACATATAGATCATAAATGTACCCCCCCCCCGAACTCTTTGGGGATAAGAGGCCACTGGGGAATCAGGGAGGTAGTGAGACAGGAGGAGAATGAAGTAGGGTTAGCAGGTTTATGAAGATCACCTATACCCTAGAATCTCATATATGCCAGCGGGTAATAGAGGATAAAAGGGCATATGTACAACAGTACCAACTGTATGCTGTGAGACCGTTGGAGACTTTGCACACCTTCTTATACTAGTACAGAAGAAGAAATAGGGCAGCCTAAGAGTCTTTTACTTCTGGATATTGCTTCTGACAGGAAGATAGGAAAGGGTGTGGAGACAAGAGGAGAATAGAGGGATCTAGGAGTGGATGGCAAAATAGAAGCTAGATCCCCACCTTTTTATCTTGCCTGGTCTCTCAGTGTGGCTCTAGGAGTGCACCTCCTGTGGTGGGATGCAGGAGATGGCTCCGGCTCCTCTAGGACCTGGGTCCTCACAATGCAGCTCCTGGGTGGGGTTGGGGCTGGGCAGAGTCCCTCAACCCTCCATGGTTGGGATGGTGCCCAGGGTCCGTACCTGACTCCTCACTGCACAGCTCCGGGGTACAGTGGGCCGGTGGGCAGGCTTCAGTCCTCTGCCACCACTGGAAACAGATGGCACCTGGTAGCCGAGTCCGCATGGGCCGGTGGGCTGCCCTCAGTCCGCTGGAAACGGATCATGATTTCCATTCTTTTTAGGATGGTATCAAGATGTCTGAGGCCATGTTTTAAAGCTGCCTTCTTTGTAGTTACTTTTTTATCAAATAAGTAGACTAAATATTATTTATGTTTGGATCTAGTGATAACAGCTGCTATTTTTATGACAGGTCCAGCACATTAGAGTAGATGGTGACTACATTCAAATAGTCAACAGTAGGGCAGGATGAGGTAAGAAAGGGAAAACATATCACTGGAGTCGTTTGCAATGTCTGGAGTTAATGTGGGCAGCAGGGGAAGTGACCTCTTTTTAATTTTTTTACTGGGGCTGGAACTAAGGACCTTGTATTTGCCAGGCTTTGGCAGTGGTGTTGCTGAGCTCATCCCTGCCCCTTGACCTCTTCCTGGGGGCCTGACTGTGACTGCCCTGGTCTCACTGCTGGGTTACATGCACAAGCTTGGCGGGCTGTCCTCATGGCTGATGGTTCACCCTTTGCTCCAGTTTGTGGCTCTGTCTCCTGGTAAGTTCATGGAAGTAGTTTGGACAAGAGATTTTGAAGTAGCATGGAGACTAGGGAAAGTTGACAAAGACAAATTTGTAGACAAGTTTTAGGGCTAAAAGAGTAATTGGGGAAAAAAGGGTATTTCATATACATTGAACTATAAGAAAGAGATTTAGCCCAACAACTATGAACACATTCCTCCATATTGCATGTGCTCATGGTTAGAGCCATGAGTAATTAATGGCTTGGAATATAAGTTATTTTCCTTCTGAGGCTTTCCCCTCTCATTTTTAACTATGCTTTGTTGTCAACCATCCCTTCTGGGGATCCTTTTCTGCTTAACTGATTCCCATCCATCTGTCTTTAAGGAATTATTTTGGTTGATACATTCACTTTGTTACCTGCTTCTGACAGAACTGTCATTTTAGACACCTCTAGATTCTGTGGTTCCACAGACATTTATTAAGTACCTTCTGTGAATTGTGCCTTGCTCTGGAGAATGGAGCTATTGAGATTTTAAATGAAAAATATATTTCACAAGAGAATGCTGTGGGAACTCAGTGAAGGCTGAACAAACTTTTCCTGAGGAATCTGGGGAAAGCTGCATAGAGCAGGTGACATCTGAGCTGATCCTTGATGGATGGGTGGGAACCCAATGGTTAAGGAGAAAGGAAATAACATGTTTGACTGTCCAGAATTGTGAAAAATTCATACCACATTCTGTGATAGAGGGTTTAATGAGCTGACTCAGTAGGGAGCAATATGATTGGTGAGGTGCTCCATTCTCTGTCATTTTTTCCCCCCGACTTAGACTAGAAAAATATTTCAGAGAACTAAAGCACCCTGTATTGCACGCAGCAAACCAATTGCTTCAAAAAGTGTTATTCATCCTCATTTTGGGGACAGAAAAAAATCCCATGTACTAAACCAGGGAGTTTAACTTATGGGTAGGACAGAGTCAATGGCAGATTTAAGCAGATAAATAAAATGATTATTAAGTCTTAGAGGAGACAATGTAAAAGAAAGGATGGGCTGGCCGAATAGCAGGGAAGTGGAAGTGGCAGTCAGCACATTATTGACTACGGAGATGAGGGAGAAAGGAGAGACACACTGAGTCTGGGTACTTGGTGCTATGGCCATGCTATTTGCTGACAAACAAGGAGAACATTTTTGGAGGAGAACACAGGACAATTCACCCCCAGATACCAATACTCAAAGAGTCTGAAGCACATCCGTAAATCATGATGGGTCGGCTTCTTGGGAGAGAGCAAGATGAGGTAGGAAGTAGATATCTTCAAAAACACTTGAACTTGGTGCCTGTTCCATTCCATATGGTGATACTTCTGCACTTTTCATATCTTTCTTGACTTATGAGTTTCAAACGGATTGTGTAAAGTCTGGTTAATTTGACAGTACATCGGTATTTCTCAGAGCCTTGGTTCCCCAACTGTGTTTATGGTGGTTTTGAGGAAGTCACTCCTCATGGTTATATAGTTTTCTCCTCTGAATTTCTGCTTTTAGAGTTTCTCTACCCATTCTTACCTCTTGACAAGCATCTTTTTTCCTTCCAATTTTCTCTTTCTCTTTGACTCACAGTTTATGTCTTTAAGGCTTTCTCATTCTGTATATTTTACAGATCAGTCATTCTCTAACTAACTTAAGGCTTCTACGAAAAAAGAAGTACTTCTTTTCTTTTTCCCATAGTGGTGAGGTGCTCATAGGCCAATGGTTGTTACTTGCTTTGGAATTAAATTCGTTTTGATGTTGTTCTCTGCACACTTGCCATTTTCCAGCTCCTTCTAGAAATCATAGAAGTTATCTGTAAGTGGTAGCTATTAGGTTCACTGAGTTTGCAGCCACAACAGCATCATGAAGATGACAGTGGTCCCAAGAATGTGCTGGGTGGTTTTCCTATAAAATGTACTATTGCTCTACTATAAAGAATGACAAGTTTGAGTCATTTATACTGTAATGGATGTACCTTCAGGACATACTCCTAAGTGAAATATATAGGTCACAGATCTGTAAATATCATATCTTTTCTCTGGTATGAGAAACTGAAGATGTAAATGAGCTCTAGAATATATGGTAGGTATTGTGAAATAGGAAATATTCAGAGGGAAATGAGATATAGGGGTAAGTAACAAGGTGAAGAAAAAATGTGATGGTAACAAAAAAAAGGAACAAAGCTTATGTATATAGGGGCTGGGGGGGTTAAGGTGGGAGGGGAAAATGACAAATTATGTCATATACTGGTACAAATTCTCAATGTTGTATGTGATCATGATGTCTATATATAGTGTACCGATAAAGATTCAAATTAAAAAACAAAAAAAATTCCCCATGTAAAATGCACAGTGAGTCCCTCAGTCTTTGCTACAACACATCAGACAGGAGCTACTCTGATCTGCACTTTGTAGGTGAGCAAAATGAGACACATTGAGCAATGTGGCCACATTGTTCCAAGAAGTGAGTGGTCAGGTCCTCAATTACACTCATAACTGTGAATAATGGTTCTGCTGTCTCATATTTCATGTTGATGTCCCTAAGTTGTTCATGTTCAATCCCAGCAAATTATAGACCTATAGCCCTGTTTCTAAGTACTACAGTGCTTTGTATCCTTTCTACATCCAAATAATGTCCTAGTCACATGGGACAGGATTTACCAAATTCATAAAAAGTTCATGAAAAATACTGATAAGTTTTTTTTAGGAAACTGGTCTTGAATTTGATTTCTGCGAGTTGCTTCTTACAGTCTGTGGCTTTTCTTCCTAATTTTCTCTGTGGCTACAGAACTCTTATTAGATCCTTACTTAGTTACTTAATGGAAATCAGTAAACATTTCTTCTTGAGCCCTGCCTACCCGGAGGTCAAAAATATGTAAAAGCACTGATGTGAATCAAGTGATGCTGATGATATTGAAATTCTAATTTTAGTTTTACTGGAAGTGTTTAAGGAAACTAGCTTTCTATCCAACTGAAGTTTTGTCAAAATCCTCTTGAAGGACTAATTGGATGGGTAAGCTATCTGTTGGTAGTTTTAGATTCCAACAAAAGCTGTTCTTCCATCAAGGCCTGGTGTCACATGTGAATTAATTTATTTTTGTCAGGAGGTCATCAACCCTCTTCTGAGAACTGGATACATTTAGAGGTAAAACTTTAAAGGTCAAACTTTTCTAGACTGTCCAGTCTCAGTACAGAAGTATTTCTTGATATCTTTGAAGTGTTAATAGCCAACACCTTATTGGATAAACCACTTTAGTAAAGGCAATCTAAGGGAATCTACTATAGTCCCTGAAATATATTCATATTCTATCATTGTATCATATAGTATTTCTATGTAAAACTAGAACATTTTAAATCTTTTTGTTCCTTGGAGAGTAAGAGGAATTAATAAATAATAATTAAATTTGTCTGTACTATTTCTGTTATTATTTAGCTACTTACAAAAAAAAAAAGAAACTGAGTGTTTTAGTATCTTTTTAAAAAGAAAATACATCCATAAAGGGAAAAACCCTTTCTAGGGCAAGATATGGCACTTGATCTGTTTCAGTTACCAGTTGTTTTTAATTCTGACAGAAGCTCTATTAAGAGATGTATTAGAATTTCATATATTCTGTTGAATTATATTTATGTTGGTGAAAATTTAAATATGGATGGCCAGTCAAGACTGCTTCCATTTCCTGATTCTATTCTCTGGTTTAAAAACAAAAATCATGTTGTTTAATTTCTTCTTATTATGGGAGGCAAGATTGCCTAGAATATTAGTTTCTTTAAAAAATCTATAAAATTAATCTCCAAATTATGTTAATAACTACATTACATTTTACATTTCATTTATAATTTATTTACTTTTGGCTGTGAGTCCTCTTTCAATTTAGAACAAACAACTTCCAATTACTTCGTGTCAAACCTACACCCCAGTTCTGAAGGGCTCCACAAAGTCTCTGTGCCCAGAAGAACACCAGACTTTCTGTGTCCTCATTTGCATGACTGCTCAAAGCCAGCCTTGGGATAATGACTTACAGTGGAAAAGGTCCTTGTAAAAGGAATGGCTCAGGGCCGGAGGGTTAGCTCAGTGGTTCCGGCGCCTGCCTTGCAAGCATAAGGACCTGAGTTCGATCCCCGGTTACCACATATAATGCTGGGCGTGGTGGCTCACGCCTGTAATCCCAGCACTCGGGAGGTAGAGATGGGAGGATTGCTGAGTTTACGGCGGCTTGCCTGGGCACCATAGTGAGCTCAGGGCCAGCCTGAACTACAAAGCGAGACCCTGTCTCAGAAAGCAAAAAAAAAAGGAATGGCTCACTATTCCTTTGGGCGTGACTGAGCAGTTTAAGTCATCTTTTTTTATTTGGGGATAAATGATGAAGGGGAGTTTGAATGGGTTACCAAGTTATAAATTAATCTTGAGGTACTCAAATGATTGTAAACCACCTGAGCTTTCCTCTCAGCTTTTAAATCACATGATATCAATCTTTGCTCGTTTTCCTCTGGTAATTTGTTATTATGCTGATGGTAACCAAGTCCACGAGACATTAACCGGCCATCCACATTACCAGCAAGTATACATTACAGCAGTAAAATCAAAATAAACTCATGGACGGAATAGCTTGGGATCTCAACCATGGGTTTCTGTCTGCAAAATGGCATGACAGTTTGGGGATTTCTAACTGAAAATAAATTTAATTACATTACTACCTCGCTGCTGCTAATTAGGGCCCAAGATGTCTATCAAGAGGGCAGCCCCGTGTAGCTTCAGACATGGGGTTCACTGTAAAGGCAGGGTGAAGAGGTGGGGCTTCTCATTCTCACTATCTAAAGTGACATTTAAGTTAGGTCCTGGAAATTGTCTTTTTTGGTTTATGTGTGCAAGATATTTTTGTCTTGTGCTTTCTTTGAGCTGGGAAGTGGCTTTATAGCATTTTGCATCAACAGCATGAAGTGTTTTGCATACCTGTAACCTTTCAATTAATGTTATTTATGTTTCAATAAACCACCATGCTACTTTTCCAGATGTCCTAATCCTTCATGTAAATGAATTTATTAGATCCAGCCACCGGACTCCATGAAATCTGCCAAATTCTCTGTCTGGGCCACATACCGTGGAGTTTAAGCTATATTTGCATAAGCTTGTTCTGTGAGTGTAATCTTATGTATCATCTGCAGAGTTAAAGTTTCACTAATGTAAATCCCTGACAAATCAAATACAGATGTAGCTCTTTGCCCTCAAGGTTGAGCCTGTCAGTTCTCAGCGCTCCTATCTACCTCCTCCTCTTGG
The DNA here is from genome assembly GCA_004025085.1 of Thryonomys swinderianus. Classification (NCBI taxonomy): domain Eukaryota; kingdom Metazoa; phylum Chordata; class Mammalia; order Rodentia; family Thryonomyidae; genus Thryonomys; species Thryonomys swinderianus. Next base: position 30,005 of record PVIC010015387.1, read on the forward strand.
CGCTGGGCCCCCCATCCGCAACTTCTTTTTTCAGTACAACTAATCTTTCAAAATTGTTTATATTAATACATTGTGGGCACTGAGCATGGCAGTAAAGACCGGTTGCTCACGTCTCCCTTCTGTCGTTCCGCCATGCTAAAAGAAGCTTGGCAAGCTGTTTGAAGGGAGCTGGTTATACCACCTGGAAAGATGTGTCCTGCCAATCAGTGGATGGCAGACAGATTGTTTCAGTTTGCCTAGAGATGTTTTAGATAAGGGGGAGTCAGCTCAATCAATGGGTTAATGTCAGCCGGCAAATTCGATAATGTAGCCAAGGAAAATTTAATAAAAGACCAAGAAAGAAAGAAAGGGTTGGGGCTGAAGAGTCAGGATGGGGCTGCAGAGATGCCGGGTCTTTTTGGTTATCGTCCCAACCTCAGTGAAAGGACAGTTCCTCTTTCAGCTCAATGATGAGCTTCAAAAACTCTTGACAAAAAAAAAAAAAAAAAAAAAAAAAAAAAAAAAAAAAAAAAAAAAAAAAAAAAAAAAAAAAAAAAAAAAAAAAAAAGAAAAGAAAAGAAAAAAGAAATCAAGATACAGCACATACAGGCACAGATTCTCAAAGATGAATGTGATCATAATGTATTCCTAAAATGTACCTATAAACTCAATTTATTAAAAAAAAACCTCTTGACAGGTTTAAGTTGTGTCTAAAAGAAGGGGAAATATGGCCACTGAATGTGGAGGGTGTTAGTGTCCTTGGGTTTTTGATTATCTTAAAGTCTAAATATGTTTCTTCTGCGGGTGCCCAGTTGCTATTTATTTGGTTTTAGCCTTTGATCCCCCTCATGCTGGCACATCATAAAAAACATATTTCTGCTCAAGTCTTATATTATATAGTTTGTTTCTGCTCACAGTGCTCACGAGGCAGGGCTGCCTGCGTAGAATAAGCCTCTCTTTGTTTTTGATAGACTCCAGGTGTTTATCGCTATAAGTCAGTAATGGAGTTAACCGCAAGAAGCAAACTGGAAAAAGAAGGAATTGGGAAAAATTCGGACTTTGATAACTTAAGAGTCTGCCTCCTGGTAAAACACCTTACGGAATAAGATATGCAAAGAGAATGGGGCCTCACTTTCCTGCTTTCTAATGAAGTTGGACAAAGTTGGGATTTTTAGTTCATTTAATTTCTTCAGTGAGTTTCTTTGAAAGTGGCCAGAAAGTCTTGTTTCCCCCTGTATTTTCATCACAGCACTAAAATGAACAATGGCAGCTATTTCAAAAGAGATTACTGATATCCATTTTCTTGATCTGAGCTAGGAGGATTAATGCCAGAAACAATTTTCCACCTGTGGTAAGTTTTTCTTTCCCCTTGGGAAGAGGGGAGGGTAGGGCGACAGTAATAATATTGGGATGAATATCCAAAAAGTAGGCAGAGAAAGTAATCAGAAGCATGCTTCTTATTTTTGTATTTCATCTGCACTTAACCAAACAGTAGTTGGTGAGTTAAAGGCCATTTTAGGGAAATTTCGTGATTGTGGACAAGACTGTTAAAAGTTTGTCCATTTGTCCATCTTCACTGTTGATACAAATGTGTATGACTCCTCCCATGTGAAGGAGGAGGATAACCTTACCTTGGACATGTTGGGGTCAATGGGAAAATCTCTTACTTTTAAATAAACTCTCCTGTGTTTTCATAATTTTTAAATCAGACTTAAATATTATAGCTCTAGGAATAATAAAATTTGTGGCCAAATAATTTGGGGCTAAGGAAAGTATTCGCATGAAGTATATCATGAAGAGAAGCAATATTAAGGAACAGGTATTTTGTAAAGCATTAATTTTGAACATGCATTAGGCACTGTCATAATTTCTTTACATGAGTAACATACTTGATTTTACAGTGACTAATTTGTGAAGTTGGAACTATTATTATCCTTAATTATTGAGACGAAAACAGGCATACAGAATTTTGTCCATTTTTCTCAGTGGCAGAAGAATGGCTCATTATGTAGTAAATCAACAATGATCTGGCTTTAGCTTGTGGTTTATACAAGGTTTCTGTAAGATATAACTAAGAATGGGGTAAGTTTCCTAACTTTCAGAACCTTATACTACCTGCAACAGAATTTTAAGGTAACAATATTCTTTTTTTTTTGAGACAGAGTATTGCTTTGTAGTTCAGGCTGGCCCTGAGCTCACTATGTAGCCCGGGCAAGCTTCGAACTCAGCAATCCTCCTGTCTCTGCCTCCCGAGTGCTGGGATTACAGGCGTGAGCCACCACGCCCAGCAATGTGGTATGTGGTATTGATGACTGGTGGGTGTGACTCACCATGCCCAGCATTGTATGTGGTTACCTGGGATCAAACTCAGGACCTTGCCCTTGCGAGGCAGGTGCCAGAACCACTGAGCTAAATCTCCAGCCCAGGTAACAATATTCTATTTGAAATGTTTAAAAGAAATAAGCTCTGTGAAGTATAACTTAATATAGTGGAAATGTTCTATTATTTTACTTTGATATTTTAAAAGGGCAACAGAAAACAGAACTGGTGAAACAGGTCATCTCAGAAGTTAACTTTGTTTGACTTTCTTCGAAGAGAGATTTATAGTATCATTACAAACTTGATTCAAAGGGTGGAATTGTAGTTTTATCAGAAGGTTTCCCTGGGACATGCAATGCCCTGGCTTCAATTCATTGCACCATCATGACCACCCCTACCCCACCCAATATCCAGATAACTTAGTTCAACATCTACCTTCATTGTCTAAAGTTGTCACGTACCAAAGTGGTGTACACTTTGTCTCAAATGGAAGTGGTACTTGTGGACTACAGTTTGATGATACCAAAACCTACTTTGGTTTTTCCAGAGCAGAATATTTCATTTTTCCACTGGAATACATTGTGTAGACAGCCTAAAGTTCTCAAAGTCTCCAAATAAAAGAGAATAGAAAAGAAAAGAAAATAGAAACTCTTATTTCCTGATTATCCTGGAGAGAAAGAAGGGGTGTAGGAAAGTAGAAACTGAAAGAGAAGTAGATCCTACTGAAACCTCAAGTCAGCTTCCAAAGGAAAGGGACTTTTTTTTTTTTTTAGAGTTTTTTGAGACAGGGTCTCACTTTGTAGATCAGGCTGGCCCTGAGCTCACTATGTAGCCCAGGCAAGCCTTGAACTCACAGCAATTCTCCTGCCTTTGCTTCCCAAATGCTGGGATTACAGGCATGAGCCACCACACCCGGCATTTCTGGTATGTGGTACTGGGGATTGAACTCGAGACCTTGCTTTTGCTTGGCAGTTGCTGGAATCACTGAGCTAAATTCCTGGCCTACTTGCTTATATGCCCAAAAGAGGCCTAAACTGACATTTCTGATAGTGACAGGTCCCTGTTTGCTGAAAACTACTCCCTCGTTTTGAATCATTTAATGGTGAAAGAGGGACTGAAAAGGTGAAAAGTGGTAGCTTCATTTTTATGATAGACTATTTGGTAATATCTTCCTGTTCGTTTTGCATTCATTTCCATTTTATTTGCAAAAATGTACAGTCCTTGGACATTTCCCCTCCTTTAGTCCGCAGCAAACAAAAGCTTCAGTATTTTGCTCAGGTATTCAAACAATGGCAGGATATAGTGTTTCTTTTTCCCTCTTTATGTTTTTCCAGCCACATGTGCTCATATTCAAATGTGTGTGAAGCAGGTCTTTTGGCTCCCCTGTGAAGGCCAATATGAAGAATGCTGATGTCCCCTGGGCAGTCATTGCAAGATATATATTTTAGGTAACTTGTAGTTTGTAGAGTCTGCACAATTGAACGCTTCTCCTGAGAGATGGGACTAGGTACAGTTTAGCATCCAAGAGAGCTGGAAATCAGCTGCAGCCCCACCAAGTGAGTTCAAACCCCGTAGGAGAACCGCATGGCTGGGGAAAAAGACCAAGGGGCCCTTCAGACGAGGCCAGGAGTGCCTGCCATGAAAAGCGCAGAAGCAGGGCATTCTTCCTTGCCACCCTCTGCAGTATGTCCTTAGATAACTGTGACACCTCAGCCACGGCAGCAGCACCAGCAACAGGACACACTCACACAAGCTCACTGCGTGTTGCCTTCATTGACTGCTTCCCTGCTACCATTTTAGCCACCAACTGTTATCACAGCTTTGGTCTCAAAGAAATACTATTTGGAGTGTGGTGTCAAAAAGACATGCATTCCATTTACTGCTTGATTTAGAAACTATTTGTCAGTTATTTATAGGACGAGATTTATTTGGCCTTTTGTGACCTGCTTTACTGAGCAGCATTTGCATTGTGCTCTCAGGAGACATCCAAGGAGAAGCGGTCCAAGGACACGATCGAAGCTCTTCCTGATGCTGCTCAGTATGCCCTGTCAGGATCTTCTTCATGAGTTCTCCTTCTCCTTCCTGGCAGTGCTGAGAACGGAGCCTGGGGCCTGCTACATCCCCATCTGTTTACAAGTTTGGGCAGAGTGTTTCATGTTGAGCGTTAGCTGCTAAAAGCTGTCCTCTTCAGCAGCTAGGATGCTTTTAACCCATAGACATTGCTGACTTACTACTAAGTTAACAAACATTGAGAGGGACAAAAAGTCTTTCTAAGAATATGAGCATAACACACAATGTCCATGTTACAAATAATTATCTCATTATATAGATGGGTTCCAATTCATTTGCTGTAAAATGTTTCCTTCACTGATTGTAAAACTTGCTAGGATCCTTCAAAGCAATGGAGAAAATGCCTCAGGTCTAATCACTTGCATTTATGAAAGAATTTGTGCTTTAAATAGATGGGGATGAAATGAGACTGATTTGTTTCATTCTCCTTTCCACTTTGCCTCTTTCTTTTCTTCCTTCCTTCCTTCCTTCCTTCCTTCCTTCCTTCCTTCCTTCCTTCCTTCCTTCCTTCCTTCCTTCCTTCCTTCCTTCCTTCCTTCCTTCCTTCCTTCCTTCCTTCCTTCCTTTTTTTTTTGACACAGGGTCTCACTTTGTAGTTCAGGCTGGCACTGAGCTCACTATGTAGCCTAGGCAAGCTTCGAACTCAGCAATCCTCCTGTCTCTGCCTCCCAAGTGCTGGGATTACAGGCGTGAGCCACCATGCCCGGCACTGTGGTATGCAGTATTGATTGTTGGTGGGCATGAGTCTCCACGCTCAGCATTGTATGTGGTTTCCAGGGATTGAACTCAGGACCTTGCATTTGTGAGGCAGGTGCCGGAACCACTGAGCTAACCCTCTGGGCCTCCTTCCTTTCTTTCTTAATCTCTCTCTTTTTTTTTTTTTTTTTTTTTT